>JAAEAF010014528.1:0-130523 GCA_011037195.1 Triatoma infestans
TTGCGTATATTTTTGGTATAATTTGATACAGTTATACAACTGTTAGAGGAAGTATTCTGGCGCTAATATTGTAGAATTTTGAAATAATGTTTTTAATGTGATAATTTATATGGAGATACACCTTTTGAGGACCTTGAGTTCGAACAGATGATTTTTAGTGGAACTAGGTATTAGTGAAGTGTTCAATTTAAGAACATAATACCACCCTTTCAATTTCGGCCACTTACTTACCAAGGTTCTTTAATATTAATGGTAATTAGTAGTTAGTATACCAAGTTTAAAGGAAATCGTGGTTTTTTTTTTTGTTTTTTTGAGAAAATTAGGGAAACTGCCGACTAATAGATTTTCTCACAACATTTTATTGATCTTAATAATATAAATAAGATGCAGAAAAATCTGGAGTGAAAGACTCACACAACTTTTCCTTACTGTTGTTAATACGAGTACAACTACTCGTATTAACGACTACAATTACTCGTACAACTACTATATATAAAATGGCACATTTTTTTTAAAAAACTTAAAAATTTACCCATTTGTCCAAACATAAATATAGAAATTATAAGAGACAGGTACCTGGAGGTCTGGTAATAGAGAAATAATTCTCTATTAGTCCAGGATTGTAGTCCAGAAGAGAGCGTCAATAACATTGAACACGCCTCATATATCATTTGAAACTTCGTGCCACAAATTGCGCATAACTATGCAAAGTCAATTTTTTGGGGTGGGGAGAATCTTTCAAAAAATAGTCCACAGGTAGTTCTGTATGAAGAGATAGTGCGATATGTTACTATATATATATCATTCGAAAAATTAAAAAACAAAAAAATTCAGTAAAGTCCACACTTCCGGTTGATGGATTTTTGCCCAAAACCTCCCAGTCTTAATGGTGGCGGAATACCAAGTTTGAGCTTCCTGCGATTTTCGAATTGAGATATTTTGTTCATACAGATGATAGAGGACCAAGGCATGCCAGGCGGCGATATATTGGGGGCGTATTGTAAAAGCACGTCGCAGTTCCCTCGCCGTTTAGTTCTGACCTTCGCTACCTAGGTGCGCTACCAACTGTAGCTTCCCATTTTTTCTCATGATGCTGGTTCACCACCGACTTTGTCCTCACGGAAATCGAACCCTCAATTCTCGCATCAAAGGCGAGTGCGCTAGCCACTGGGACCAACGCGTGAGGACTATTTTGATCATAGAGTGATCCCCAAATGAAATAATCTCTAGTATGATCTTTCTGTGAGCTTTCGTTTATATATATATATAAACATTCATGCACAAAGACTTTTACTAAAAACGACTTTTTCACTCAGGAGCCCTCAAAATGTGAATTTCCGGTGAAAACTAGATATAAAAAAATCTTCCTTCTTAATCAAAATACTTCCTTCTTACAGCAGTAAGAGAAAGTAAAAATAAAAGCAATAAAATCGGATTAACTGAATCCGTGAAACCAGATACAATTTGAGGCTTTACTGCATTAATAAGAAAGAACAATACTTTGGTAAAACTGTTACTAACTTTTTGTAAGAATTATTTTGATTGTTTTTCTAAATTTTCAACTACGAATTAATTGTTATCAACATAGGACGATATATAAAATGTTTATAAATATATTTTTTAAAGCGTTTTTATAATGAGGTGGCTGGCTAATTGTTATGGCAACTCAACGAGAGTTACCAAGAAAAAACTTTTCCCTAGAGCTAAATACTTTAGATTTTTTTCTGCAATCGTATTGAATTGGTTCTTAATTTAAATAAATATAAACAAATTGTTTTGATCTTAATTAGAGTTGAATAATATTACTTTCACACACTAGTGAGAGAAAGTAGTATATAAATCACTAGTGAGAGAAATCTGAACTTTCTTCACTAAATTTAGTTGTAACAATGGTTACATTATTCAACGATTGCAGAAAGAAAAAAAAAATCATTTAAATCTAGTATTATTTTCGACAGAACTACTTAAATCGTGATAGTAGAAAATATTCAGCATGCTAGGCGCTTGATTCGGCAAAATTATCTATGATTGACTTCGTTTATAAAAACGCCTTCAACAAAATATGTTAAAAAATTACAATAAATAAAATATATAACAATTAAATTTGTAATGTTCTTCTTTGTTTAGTATTCTGCCCTACTGAGACTGCCAGATAGCCTATCGTATTCTCAAAAAATGCAATATGTGGACCATATAATAGACGTACTTGATCTCAATAACTGCCAAGATACAAGTAACATTTAATATATTATAATTTTTTTTTTTTTTTCATCTTTTATTAATTATTTTAAATTTTTTTATTATTACTTTTATTTATCATTCCATAGTAATTGGAGATTATATAAAAAGAGGATTATCCGGAGGTGAAAAGAAAAGAGCAAATATCGCTTGCGAACTGTTAACAAATCCCGCCCTAATGCTTCTTGACGTAAGTATTATTTAATTTTTATTATTTTAATTAATTACCAATTTTTTTTTATTGCACCCATTTTTTTTTTAAAGACGTCGTAGATGAAAGTAAATCGAAAGAAACTTTCACTTAGTGAACAGTTTAATAGATATTTAATCGATATATTTCATATTCGATTATTTTATAAAAAATAAAATTGTAGACATTTTTTACCCTACATAAAAAAAAATTAATAAATTATCAATATTTATGCAAATCCCTTTTATGAATAAAAAATATATTATCATCAACTTGTGAACCAGTAATCAGAGAAGAAATGTTAAATTTTTTAAGACCTCAAAACTTAGAATCTAAATTGCAAATGTAATTGACAAATCATTTTAATCTTTTGAGGAAATGGCTCTTTATACAAGTATGCTAATGTCTTAGAAAAGTAAAAGAAAAAAATGGCACCTGGAACTAATTTAATTAGTTAAGAAATTTAACTTGAATACTTTATTTTCCTTAAATTCAGACTGATAATTTTACTTTCGGATCCACTTCCCTCTTACCAATATTGTTTTGTTTCTTTCTAGTTTCTATTCGAAACGTATAAGACAGTCTGAAACTTTCAGCATATGAAAAAGCTCTATTACTTCAAATTTAAACTTCATATTTCATTTGGCATTATATATATTTATAAGCGCTTTCATTTTTCTCCCAAACAGTTTCTGAAATTTTCATTAAATTAACGGGTACTACCGTTAGACTGAATTTTTACTTTCTCTAACTGCTAAAAAGAAGAAGTAATATGATCGTATCAAACTTTCAAAAGGAGTTTTCCCCGAAATTACAAGTTTTGAGGGCCTCTAGTCCGAAAAAAAAGGTTTTTTGTGACTGGAATACTTATAAGAATGTATTGTGTGTTACATTTCACCACCCGAAGGTTTCAGGACAAAACCCATTAATAAGAAGTGCAACTTAACTGAATGTTTTTTCCTTTCAGCTTTTTGCGAGTTTATCGAAAACCGGTTTCCAAAGATTTTCTTTTAAATTTCGAATACTATCTAAGCACACATGCCATTGTCTTTCAATGGATTGTCTTGTTCGTGGATGACGAGGCTGATCGGTTGGCACAAAAAGGGACAGAAACGGTTCAGCCGAACATGCCGGTCTCATGTTTCATATCGTACAAGCGCTGAACACCCATACATCTAGTGCGGAAGGAAAGCAATGGTAGGCAATTGTCGAACCAATAGGAGACGCCTTTCCCTCGATTTACCGAGAAAAGTCGGTTTGCCTTACTTCCGCATGATAACTGGGCACGACTATTTATTGCCCTACAAAATTTCCATCGAATTGGAGTGATGACGGATCCATCCTGCGTCTTCTGCGGAAGGGGAAACATATGATTTCCCATCATCTTGAAGTATGTCCTCGCTTAGCGGACGTGACGAATAATTTTATTAATATCGGACCCCAAATGGAGTATTGGGAAACCTAGACGTCGAATGGCCTGAATAACCGCTACCGATGATGGCGTAGTAAAAAAAAAAATAAATAAAAATCTCATACATGCTTATAATTTTTATTTCAAACGAAAATTGGATAAGAGGAAGTGGGATTTTTTATAGCGTAGGATGTTGCGTTTTTCTAATTTTTCTCAAACAGTTCTAGCAATGTTTTTTTTGTTTTGTTTTTTTTTAAATGTAGCATGCATTAGACACATCTTAATTGTTTAACTTTGTTCAAAACATTTTTCCGTTTTGCCCTGAAAGAGCAGCGAAATCAGGCTTCCGTTTGAATTGCCATTTCAATATAAGGTATACACTGAAAAACCACATACACACAGTTTCAAGTTTGCCAACCATATTGGTCTTCAATTGTTGTAAAAAACGTTTAAAAAAAAAAAATTCGAAATAGACAGACAAATGTTATTTATTTATTTTTTTGTATAAGCCATTTTAATTCTTTTTTTTAAGCCATAAAGAAACCATACTAAAGATTTGTAAATAAAGAAAAAAAAAAACTTGAATTACTACCTAACAACAATTTTCGGCCATCTTTTGCTTCAGGCCATTAACTGGTATTTACTTGTTTCAAGGTTTTTCTACAAGGTTTAGTTTATTATCAGTTTAATAATAAATCCAATGTTTTCTGTTCATACAACATACTAATTCTAAATAGATAAATCTTTGATCTATAGATATAATGAGAAATAGTTGAACTGATGGAAGGAAGTCATTTAAATTCACCGAGTCTGGTTCACATTCGTATGTTAGCATTGTTCAATACACAGCTTTTTAGATGTTTACCATCTCAGTCATAGCTTATTGCTTAAAGAAAATATATGAAGATTCTTTTGTAATTTTAGTGCATCGTTCAGACATTGCGTTCAGATTGAAATATTACATGATAAACAGCAGGTACAGCGTAGCATATTGTGTCAAAAACGTAGAGCACGAGACAATTTTATTTTAATATTACGTTATTATAATGAGTTAACGTTTATTTTTACACACACACACACACAAAAAAAGGTGGGAAATGAATGGGCAAGCGTTCGAGCCTAACACCAGTAAGTAACCGAAATATTGTAGCTGTAGATAAAACGAGCTATCTACAGCCAAGTTTAAACATGAATCATTCCTGAGCAATGGCGATATGAAATTTGGATTCTTTAGAAACAAAAAAATTTTCTCTTTCAATAGTGAACACAATTTTAAAATTGACAAATTTTCTTGAAACTTAATATCTGAGGGTGAAGTGGGGTGTAGTTAAGGCGGGTGTTGGTGTAGTGGTTATGAGCATGGACTTGTAAGTGGGAGGACCCCAGTTGGAGTCCCGCGTATAACTGCTAAATTTTATATTGGTATGAAAAATGTTAACAGTAAAGTAGGTGCTTCCGCCCCCATCCTAGTAGTTGGACGTTAAGCCCGCCTGAAAAAATAGGCATTACTTTACTTTTTAATAACTGCCCACAGAGTTGCCCTAACATAAGTATGATGTGTGAAGCTAGCCATACCAGAAAACTAGATAGATTTATGAACAGTGCATATCAGTAGCAGTTTTGGGATCAATAAACACAACACCACTCTGAAAGACGGATTGCTTCAATTTCTAAAACATTTTGAAATTGATTTTGAAACGGAAAACACTAGAACTTAGCGTAATTGACAATATCTGTCCGCATTTAAAATTCAGATACTCTACAATATATTCTTAATAAATTATAAATTATAGATAAAAGAAAATTTAAAAAAAAAAAATAATAATTCTCTAAAAATTGGAAACCTTGAAATATTAAATAAAACATTGAAATAATAAGTCCCTGAACTTAACAAAGACGCATATGCAGAAATAATAAGTTAATAACCAATTATATGCACGAAACATTAGTATCAATTATAATCTAATTTTATTATATAACTGGGTTGTCTAATTGATGTTAAAAACTAATAGAATTCAGTTTAAATTGAAAAAAATAATTAATAAATTAAGATTAATACGTTCAAATTGGAATAGATTATACTTAAATAGTTTGCGGAGTGTTTGCAACTAAAAAACGGACATCTAGACTCTATTATTCATTATTAACAAGCCAATTTTACATGTGCCTGGAAAACTATTATTGCATAGTACAAGAATATAATTGAACATTACATAGATTTCTTGTTTTTAAAGTTTCAAACATCTATAATCACTGGCCGGTCTTACACGGACGGTTCAAGAATGGATGGTAGGTCTGGAGATGCGGTCTATTTTGAGACAGGAGATCATTTGGCAGTATCTCTTGGTGAATGGACCACAGTCATTCAGACTGAGGTTAATGCAATTCTTTGTTTTATCTTGGATGAGAGGGTACGTAACACTAATTTAAAGGGTGTTTGTATCTGCTCGGACAGCCAAGCTACGTTGAAGGCGCTTAGTTCGAATGTCTTCACTTACAGATTGGTGTTGGAATGTTCTAAAAGACTGGAAGAGCTTTCTTCTCTGAAGGATGTGCTTCTAGTCTGGGTACCGGTCATATGGGAATTTTTGGGAATGAGGAGGCGTGTCATCTGGCACGTGTCTGTCAAACTTCCAGTCATGGATAGCTTCACAGCATTCAACCTTATGGATGAACACAGTTGGTTGTCGACAGTCCAAAACGCTCATCGGGGGTCCGCACAGGGCTACTAGTGAGACGTTGCTGTGTCTTTCACGGAGCTCTGTCAGGCATCTGGTTGGATCCCTTATTGTGACATTGTGGTTTAAGGAGACATCTCTATGTAATGGGGCTTATGCAGGATCCATTTTGAGAGTCTGTGAGACACAGGAGGAAACACCCATTCATCTTATGACAGATTGCCTTGGTTGTGAGGAAATTAGGTTCAGGACCTTTAATCGGAACAGGATATCTGTGGAAGAGCTTAGGCTATTTCCCCTTAAGGTTATTGTCCGATTTATTCGGACTGCAGTGAATCTTAGTTCGATTAGACCCGGGTCTGGATATTTGTTCTAGACCCGGTTTGTTGTTGTTTTTCTTGGGTATCTATATGGGCCCAGTGAGGCTTTGGATAGCGTAGGGTTTCCCTCCCCACCGACAAATAATAAATATCTAAACACAATAATTACGTCATAATATTTTCCAATAAATTTATCTTTCAAGCTTTCGTACTTATAGTTCTTGCAAAACATACGATTTTTCGGGTTAACAACCACCATATTTTTCAATTTCGTCCATATTGCAATAGGCTTATATAGAGTAGCGTTAACTAATCAGTATTGGTCTAGTAATCAAGTCAACACTAACTTAAAAGAAGCCTATTGCAATTTGAGCGAAACATCGCTGTATAAGACCTAAGTGTTTTGAAATATTTCCCATTATGTCATATTTTGTCCAAGTGATTTTCCTATTGGAACCATATTCATATTGGCTTGAATTTGACCAGCTAAGGTGATTCTATCTAGAGATGAGTTAAAAAAGAAAAAAAGTAAAAAGTTTAATGAAAGACGTTAACCCACTGGGAGGTCGACTGGGACGCAACGAAACGCTTCAAACTGGCATGAGAAACAAATCAAAACCAAACTGTCTCCAATTTTCAAAAAAAGTTTTAAATCAGTTTTTATTTTGTTAGACTTCTGCCAAAATGCATATCATGGAAAAGGCACATTAAGATGAACCGTGACGTAAAGAACGATGAAAATCAAATGAAAATTTTTTAAACAATTTAATCCAAAATAAAAAAAAAAAAATGTGGTTTGAAACACTCATCCCATTTTTCCTTACTAAATTTTTTCTAAACTACAAAATTTACTTATTTGTACTTACCTACCTGGCGGGTAATAGAAGTACTTACATTGTAGTCTAGAAAAGAACGTCAATAACATTCAAAATCAAATTATTTTTTTCGGAAAATGTTACAAATAAAACCGATAATATATTTATCTGTGCAGCTGGTATTCGAAGCATAAAGGAAAATGTTATAGTGGTTTTCGAGAAAATTCCAAAAATAATCGTACGGATAGCGTAGAGTTTGGTCCGTCCTCACAGACAAATAATAATAATAATAATGGTCATTGGCGCACGGCAAACTTCCTTAGTCGGTGGTGAGAATAAGTCTAAGGGCAGCACTGTCTGAACTGGAACCCGTGACCTCCGCATATGAATCCAGCATGCCAACACTTTTCAACTATTTATAATGGGTTATATATATATATATATATGAAATAGATAGAAAAATTTCCCATTATTTTTAAACTTACAAGAAAAGGAGTGCCATCTTTGTTCGTTATCATTTATTTCCATGATGCTGGGCTATTTCATTTAAAACGTAAGAATTTAGAATGTTATGAAATAATAATTAACTAGCAATGATCATTGATTAATTAAAAAATAATTCAGCAATAATAATCATTTATTTCGATGAAATATTTCCATTAATGCTGAATATAAGGTGGCAAATGGAAAAGTGCAACGAATGAGGAACAAAATTAATTCAAAATAATTAATTATTACTAATTTATAACTTATTACTCGCAATCGTGTCAGACTTTTACTTCCTCCTACTCCTAGCAAGTATCGAGATCGCATCCAGTTATATAAATTGAGTTTTTCCCTAAATACGAAAAATATATTTTCTAGTAAATTTAATAAATGTCAAAACACCAGTTTTCCTGGAAAGCTTTCCCAATAAAAGTGATATGCCTATATTTATATTTATAAGTATTTAATATGGAAATTTTAAAATAATTGTTAGAGCCATTTTCGAGGAAGTACCTCCCCCCCCCCAAAATTGAAAAAAAAAGTTGCATGAATCTGGTTGTTAAATTTTGACTGCAATCTTCGTGCCTGATCTCTCATGGTGTTACCTGATCTGAATACAAAGTTTAATCTTCCTGTGATTTGTCGTTATTATCCCCATCGCCACCCCCCGCCGATTCACTTTAAAAGTCATATTTTTCTTGTGAAAATTCAATGTGGAAAATCTGATACGATCGTTTGTATTTCCTCTTACAGGAGTAAGTGGAAAATAGAATAACCTGAAGGTAGTATTTCTTATAATAGTGAAGTTCCCAAAAAACTTTCGGCCAGTTGCCAAACATTTATAATAGCAGCATTCCTAACCATTGGATGAGAAGGGTAAATAGTGGGTACGGTTGGGGATGGAGAAGACGTAAGTGTAATAAACCAAAAAGACATTAAGAGAGAGAACAGTGCAGTGTGATGGAGATAGTGCCTCTAAAATATTGTCGCGGTGTAATTAGTTTGTAGCCGGAGATCTTACATTTGTTTTATTTTTTATTTTATTTTTTTTTTACTTTCAAGTCTTTAGAATGTTTTCTACCCCTACCCTCCTCCCTAATCTTTTTTTTTCCTATTGCAACCTCCACATGTAATTTATGATTTATTATGTATGTATGCAAAGGAATCTAATTTGTGATTATTCGCATAGAAATGTCTAATTTCCATATTCATAAGAACTATTTATTTCAAGTAAAGCTGACGTTAATAAATCATGTTTCTTAAATCGTTAGGTAGCTCTTGTATTGTCATTATTTGATGGCCCCAAGTGTAAGTTCCCGCCCGTATTATATATTTTGTAAAATCGATATTTCGTGGATAGCAATAGGCTTTCCTTAGAGTTTATTAATTGGTTTAGTTTTAAATTTGTGCACTTTGAATTGTGCTTTGTAAAACCCTGAATAGAAATAAAGTCGCAATTTTGAAATATTCTGTTAACAAATACACACATAAATGAGTGTGTTTGCGAATGCCAGTAATGTGGCGAGAAAAATACCAGTATCGTTATTGGAAATACTATTGGCATTGGAACCACTATAACATTCGGTTGTAGAGGAGGAAACGAAATCATCTTAGGATGAAATGCAAAGGAGAATAGACGAGAACTTTTAGGGGTGGTCACACTAAGATTAACGGTAAAAATAAGGCAAGCGTCTCCAAAATTGATGAGATGAGTTAGAAGTGTGGATTCGAGGGAGGTTACTGATCAGTATTAGCAGCACTATGGAGGAAGACACCCTCAAAGGGCTTAAGGAGATAAGTAGTGGCATTATTAGCTGTTTCTATGATGGCTCCAGGCACAAAGAAACTGGTATTCTGGGGCTGAACAAAGGATGATCAATGGCTTTAGGGGTATGGCCTCTGTTTTCTAGATTGAGATCATTAGTATGCTGCTATAGGGTGGAAGAGTTGAATAAATCGTACTAGAACTCCAAACTAGTGAATGAATGTAGGAGAAGACCTAAGGCCTCGCTCAGAGAAGCTTTTTATAGACCTCTTCTGGGTACCCGGCCCCGCGGGTATAGAGGGCAGTGAAAGGGCGGACGGACTGGCTAAAGTGGAATCCACATTATCATTTTGTTGTCCCGAGTCTGCAATAGCCATCACTAAGCAATTGTACGACAGAGAAGTTAAAGTGGAGCAAAATGAAAATTGGAGAAGCACTGGAGGGATTCGGTATGGTGTCTCCAGGATAAAAGATTTATAAAAGGTACAAGACTGGAGGACTTTAAGTAATCTTCTATTCCCTTAGTAGCATACAACTGAGAATCCTAGTAGACGTATAGGCGGGCAGGCCCGCAGTAGGTGTATAGTTAGTCACTTACACAAAATAGGCAGGGTACCTTAAAAAGGGAGGCCAACACTCTAAAGGGAATGCTTGGAAGAGTTGGAGTTTAAAGATATCTTAAGATGAACTTGTATGGCTCCCTTTCCTTTCAGTATTTTTATATAGAATGTTGAGGTAATAAATTGTAAGTGTTTTCAGTGTATAATATTGTGAGCTAGTGTTTGCGCTTTCAACTACAGATTAACATCACTCACCCCTAAGATGTATTGGGTCTTGTAGGTGTCAGTGTTATTCGTACATAGAGGCTTGAACTAACAATCCATATAGGCATCAAAATGTGGCTAGTTCAATTCTCCCATTGGCTAAAAACTTTTCTAACATTTACTAAGTATTTTCAGAAAAAAAGAAGAACTAAATTCAAATTCGTAATTGAAATTATTCCTTTAACACAATAATAAATCATAATTTTTTCTTGCAATATCCTATATATATAAAAAAAAAATTAAATAAATAAAATCAAATGAAAAAAAAACTGCCTATTGACCTTGTATGACCTTTATTTCATTCGCCCACTAAATGACCTCCAAATAAATAACAAAATTAAAAAAAGAAAAAAAAATCTTGTCTTATTGGAAAAAGTGGAGATGACATTACTCATGTAACATACATTAAAACTATTAAAAAACAAAAAAAATATGCATATCGACGTAAATGGTTTGTTAGATATCTATTGTTTGCAAAACTACATTGCCCTAACCATATATAGTTGTGTTTGTGTCGTTTATTTTTTCAAAAAGTAATTTTTCATTTCGTATTATTCAAATAGACTTCAATATATGTCTGTTTCAATTATATTAAAAACAAAAAAAAAAAAAACAATATCACAGCAATGAACAATTCAAATCAATACAAATAACTTACGATATATTTTTAAGACAAGTGTAATAAATATATTGTAATTTTATATGTCTGTATGTCTGACTGTGTTTTATATATATATATACCAACCTAATTCAAGTCTCACAGAATATTTTTATCTGTCTGTCTTATAATTCTATTCAAGAGAAAAATTTAAAAATAACCAAATCTTCAAAACTGAAAAACTGTTCAATAAAAACGCACTTCCGGTTTACCAATTTTCTTGAAACTCGGAATTTTGGACATCTATTTATTTCTAATTAATTTTCTTTAGATGGTAAGAATCGTATAATCAACTATGATAGTACTTTAGAGAAAAACATAACCCCACCCTTCCTTAAAAAAAGCTCCCTTAAATGAGTTTACCCGGAGAAATGTTTCAAATTAAAGTTGCAGCTCCTTTGGATATGTAGTTTACATACTTAGTTTAAAGAAAATAATAAAAAAACTGAAAAATATTTTTCAGTAAAAACATACTTCCGGTCATCAAATTTCCTTCAAACTCATAATTTCATGAACATAATTTAATTATAATTAATATTATTTAGATGATGGAATTGCGTAATAAACTGAAATAATACTTTTTACTTTCTCTTACTCCTAGTAAGAGGAAGTATTGTAATCGTGTCAAATTTTCGATATTGAGTTTTCACCGCAAATATCCGTTTTGAGGTCCCCAGACTCCAAAAAAGTGGTTTTTAGCAAATGGTTGGTTTGTGTGTGTGTGTGTGTGTGTGTGTGTATGTATGTATGTATGGTATGTATGTAAACAGCATAGCTCAAAAACGAAAAATCTTAGAAAGTTCAAACTTGATATTCCGCTTAGGTATCATCATAGGATCAGACAGTGGGTCAGCTGTCGAAATTCCTCAACCGGAAGTACCACTTTACTAGTTGGTATTTTTACGTTTTTGCGATTTTCTCAAAAATCGCTCCAATGATTTTCTTCCAACTTGGTATATCAACTACACATAGTAACAGCTACAACTTTCATTTGAAACATTTCTCTGGGAAAATTCATTAAAGGGCACTTATAGGGGAGGGATGGGGTTACGTTTACATCTGAAGTGCTATTTCTGTTTATTAGACAATTCAATCATCTAAATAATATTAATTAAAATTAATTATGTTGTTGAAATTCCGAGTTTGAAAAAACCGGATAACCGGAAGTGCGTTTACTTTACCATTTTACTAAATGATTTTTTTCACTTTTTCGCGATTTTCTCAAAAATTCTCCGCGACAAAAAGATCTAGAACTTTTATTTAAAACATTTCTCTAGGAAAATTCATTTAAGGCACTTTTAGGGGAGGGATGGGGTTACAGCTTCCTCTAAAGTGGTATCATAGTTGATTATACAATTCTATCATCCAAACAAAATTAATCAGAAATAAATAGTTGGCCTAAATTCTAAGTTTTAAGAAAATTAGTAAGCCGGAAGTGCGCTTTTACTGAACAGTTTTCGACGCAATTGGGTTATATTTGGTACACAAACCTTTGTCAATTATAATTTTGAGAACAGGAGTAAGAGAAAATTGTGTGAGTGTTTCACACCAGATTTTTTTTTTTTTTAATTGTCTGTGGGGTGGGATCAATGTGCTGTTCAAAGCCCTTCTGGGCTCATATTGCTACCCCAAGGTTCGGAACCTTCTCAGTGCACTGCCGGCATCCGGACAGTGTTCTCTCGTTACAGACAACGCTGTAAGAGGCTCATGGGAAGAAAAAATCTAAAGGCAGCAGCTGGACTCGAACCCGGGACCGCCGCATTGCTGGTCCAGCGCGCTACCACTGAGCTAATCCCTTCCCTGAAATAACACTTTAGAAGTAAACCTACCCCCACTCCTCCCTCAAAAGTGCCCTTAAATCTATTTTCTTGGAAAAATTTTCAAATAAAAGTTGTAGAACTTTGTATGTGTAATTGATGTAATTGAAGTTTAAAGAAAAAAAAATCGCTGGAGGGATGTTTGAGAAAATTGGAAAAAAGTGAAAAAAAATACATTTATATTCATTAAGTGGTAGGTACTTCCGGTTGAGGAATTTTGAAGACAATAACACTTACTGTCGAATCCCATGGTGTTACCTAAACGGAGAATCAAGTTTCTGCGATGTTTTTTTATTTTTCAGGTATGCTGTTCAATTACATACACAAACACACACACACACACACACACACACACACACACACAGAGATCATTTTCTAAAAACCACTCTTTTGGGGCTCAATGGAACTCAAAACGTATAGTTCTAGTGAAACATTGCTATAGTGACATGATTACAGAACTTCCTCTTACTAGGAGTAATTTTATTAAATCTCGTAATTTTATTAATAAATATACTAATTTTATATATAACATATCTTAGACTATATTAAATGTGTGAGAGTTTGTACAATTCGCATTCCCAAGTTAAAAAAAAAAATCGTTAAAGTATCGGAAAACTTCGAGCCGGATTCTCCTTGTTAATTGAAAGAATAACAAACTTCAGCTTCCTGTAAATTACAGGAAATTCATTTCCTTTTTGAAATGCTCACACATACATACAAACACAATTATTTCCAGCGTAAACTCAATTTCAAAATTTTGATAAGATCTTAATCGTACTATTTACAGCAGCGAGAGAAATTACGTAAAATATAAAAAATTTAAAAAAAAAAAAACACATACAAAAAAATTCATACCGACTAAATGAAATAATTAACAGAAAACAAGTACCGACAAAAGTAATAAATAGAATGCTGTCTTTATAATGGTACCAATAAATTAATTAAAATCCTACAAATTATTTGCACATATTAAAAAATTATTAATAAATAAGTAAATAAAAAAAAAAAAAAAAAAAAACAAGAAACGTTCCCACATATAAACCATATAAACAATAGAATGCCATTATTCAAAAGTTGACAGATGTATATTTTACAAACGGCTATATAACCAATTAACTATATAGATAATTATAGCTATTGAGATAGATAATTTTTACTTATGTGACGCTGTCCTTGGCAATCATTGAATTATTATTTACACACTAACAAAACATTTATGCTATAAATATCTATTACTATTGGTTGATATTTATTTAAGTATAACAGGAAATGTGACCATTTTCTATCTAAGGGAGGGTATTTTCAAAACTAAAAGAAATATATATCTCGAAAGACATATTGTTGTTCGAGATATAGTTATTATTCGGGTTCTTCTAAATAAAATATATTATTTAATTATAAACAGTAGGCCCAAGAACATTTCGATTTAGCACAGAATACAATAGAATAATCGTCGAATATTACTTATTTAAAGTTTACAAGTTGGAATAAACATTTGTTATCATGGAATAACAAGGTTGGGACGTGGGTGACCCTAAAAGATAAAATTGGACAGTCAAAGTTGATAGTTTTGGCTCTTAGATTTTTTTTGCTAGTCTTAGTAAAACTGAAACTACAATAAAACGACATATTAGAAGAAAGACTAGCATAGTTTAATATACCAAGTTTTACGAAACTCCTTGGTTCCTCTTCATGGAGAAAATCGTAAAATATGAAAAAAAAACCTGTTCAGTAAAATTGCATTCTGGTCAATCGAATTTTTCCAAATTTGGAATTCTATCAATGTTTTCTAATAAGTATTAATATTATTATGTAGGTGGTAAAAAAACCATATATTATACTGAAGTGGTACTTTATAGAGGAAACCGTAACGCTAGTGCTCCCCTAGAACCACCAAAAAAAATCAATTTTCCAAATTGTTTCAAACATAATTGATCGGTGTACATATGTATGTGCAGATAGTATACGAAGTTTAACCGAAATCTTTAGAGCCGTTTTCGTAAAAATCACGAAAAACTGAAAAAAAAATAAAAAATTTATCAGTAAAGTCGCACTTGTGATTGATGGATTTGGCCCGAAATCTGCGAGCCTGATGCGGAAGTTGTTCCTATACGGAATATCACGTTTCAGCTTCCTGCGACTTTTCGGTTTCTGATTATATACAGTATAAATCGATTATAACGAACTTCAGGGGACTGTCCAAATTTTGCGATATTCACTATAACCAATATATCGTTTATAGCGAACAGTTCGTTATATCTGAACATCATATCAATGCATACATAGGTATGTGTATGAGTGTGTGTGCATAGTGAAGTTTTCATTATGCGCAAGTAACTTAAAAATGATTTTTTTAAGGTTTCTGAGGAAATTCAAAATTCTAATCTGTTAGACATTTATTTACATACATATGTAATCCGTTATCTTTTTTTGGCGTTTGTCCTGCATTATTTCTAGTGTAAATGTTTTTTTTCAATTGCCTTGAAGATAGTCAACAAAGCTTGTCCTTCATTAATATTTAGGTCATTTGTACTAAAAAACTTACGCAATTTTCTACAGGCTGTGGAGAATGGTCGGGAGTCAGACGGTAAAACAGACCCATCTCGTCCGCATTAAAAATTGGATGTTCAGTATAACCTCCTTTAATTTTAAGCCAGACATTTTGAAGCCAGTCTCCAGTCAGACTGTGTTTAACACTAGTTGGCTCAGCTGAAATTTTTCCGAAGACTATGTCATACCGAGCACGAAACCTTGGTATCCATAACGTGCTGCATGTGAAATTTTCTGTTTTTAAAAGAGAAGCTAGCCTCATTCGCTTTGGCTTGAAGGATAGGACCATTCCCAATTGGGTATGTTGTTCGCTCGTTGTTGTTTGAACCAAAATGCGGTGTCCAAATCATTGTGTTGAGAGGCTTGTATTTTTTTTTAACTTTATGTCACTTGTTGAATTGTTCAATTATTATCTTCACTTTGTTTTTAAGAATTCCCGATATAGTGGAACGAGATGTCCCCATTTCATTCGCTATATACTACTCGCACAATCTCCCGATTCAATTCGATAAATTATTTCGAATTTTTTCCTCAATAGAAAAATGACTGGCGAGGCATTGTTATTTGTTAACAAAATCAAATTGAGGATCAAGTATATGTTTTCCAAGATTGTAGAGTTGTAGAATTTGAAAAGTGGGGAAATCATTCCTAGAATTAATTTGGCAGCTGTGTTTACACTCACTTCCTGTTCACTATAACCGATGATAGCAAACAGTTCAAAGAATCCTGGAATATGTTCCTTACAACCAATTTGTACATGATAAACGGTTTACGTTATAAACGAGTCCTTACGCATTTCCTACTATGATATTTCACGGGACCGGAGATTTTGCACGTTACAAACGGTTGTTCCTTATACCCGGTATCGTTATATATGATTTATACTGTATATATACGTACACAAACAGACCATTCGCTAAACACATTTTTTCGTATTCATCGGACCCTAAATCATGATTTCCTGTGAAAACTAAATTGCGAAAGCACAATCGCAATATTTTCTCTTACTAGGAGTAAGAGAAAGTAAAAACTGACTAATATAAACAAAATCTCAAGATATAAAACTTTTTATTCACATCAATGAAGAGCAAGGTAGTGAACAAATTTGAGAATATCTATATTTTAAGATTATTTTGCCACATATCTTTTAGTAATTTTAGTACTAAGGTATGAGATTAATAAATTTATTTATACCAATTATTAAACAATTTCATTTATTTTATATGAATTAATTTTATTGTTTTTCTGTTAATCAGGAACCAACGTCCGGTTTAGATTCACACTCTGCCTATTCCTTAATGTGTTGTTTGAAAAAATACGCAGAAAAGGAAGGAAAAACCGTTGTAGTGACCGTACACCAACCATCTTCACAGATATTCCATATGTTTGATAAATTATTATTATTATGTAATGGGCAGACTGCATATTTTGGTGATACTCATCGTGTTTTGGATTTTTTCAACGCTATAGGATTACAAGTTGTTCCGCATTATAATCCCGCTGATTTTATATGTAAGTTATTTCAGTTTTTTATTCATGTTTTGTTTAAAAATTGCGAGAAAAAAAAATATATTAAAGTGGAGTGCTACATAACAATAACTACATAACAAATTTGATATATGCACTTCTTGTAATTTATAACTTCACATTAGTTATTGGGAAAATACTAATACTTTAAAAATAAGTTACATGGCAAGTTTTAAAAATATAATTCATCAATGTCTCAGTAGAAAAATGACGTCAAATATTAAGGATACTACTCTTCTTCTCAAGCAGACTTCTCAAGAGAGGAAAGATTATTTGAAGCTAATGTAATGGAATCAAGTAAGCAAATTCGCTTATATAAAAGCTGGACTCAGTAGGTCCATTAGTAGCCATATCGAAGGGCCACTGTTGAGCCTCCAAGCGTACGTCAACTACGCATGACAACCCGGTCATACCTTTGCAATGTATTGGAAATTGAGCTTCAATATGACATTCAATTGGGGACATTCTTACCTAAACCTTATCCATGCTTCCCTAAATACCGATTCCTCTTAGAAGATAAGGGATATTTACAGACTGGACCCATCCATTTCGGAATATACCGATCTCCCTTCCCCCCCAACACTTTGGTTTAACAAGAAGAAGAAGGGACTCTATAGAGCCCTTCAAAATAGGACTGTAGAGCCATTTCGAAGCAGAAAAACCCTTGGGCACATCCCCACGTGACCCATTTAAGGGCAGGTTGAGGTATGCTCAATCAGCGCATGACATGATCTCACTAATGTGTCACTTACTACTTCCGAAAGTTAGCGTAAGCACCCTAACCACTTCCGCAAAAATCTAGCAAATGCACTTCCAGTTACGGTCGGTATCGGGGTTGAATTTATATCGTGGGTCTCCTCCGCTCAAATAATAACCTCAGTTATTGGAGTTATTGTTCAAGGCATGATTACTACGAATCCTATTCCAACGCAAGCATTTGTGTTTTGGAAATGGCGCTTGCGCTCGTAGTTCGGTAATACGTATCCATAAAGGGGCTCAGCGCGATTGATTGCAGGTTCGATGGACTTTATCATCCACCAGGATCTTATCATCTATTGATTTTGATCCGTTACCTGAAGGAACAGGGTGCATTATTGCAGGAAATCCTGTGCTTGACGCACAGGGGAGACCGGGATAAAGAACGCTATAGGAGTCTTCCCAAGCTGGGGAACTAAAGACTGTTTGCATCAATATCGGCAGCCAATCTTCCACTCTAGAAAAGAATCTGTAGCGTTAACAGACAAAAAGCCGACCTCTGAAGACTTGAGCGATCAGTTGCCAGATCAGCTTTAAGCAATGAACAAGAATCAAAATCAAGTTTAAAAAGTTCACCAAGCTAGGCCATATGCCTAATCTACCTTAAAAGAAGCAAGAGTTCTAACTAGCCACATCACTCTTCAAGTGTCTCACATCAGCCAACGCTACCATTCTACATCATGCTAACCATCATCACTCTTCGCTCGGTCACTCTACTTCCATATACTCTTCTCTCCCCACTAAATAAAGCGTAAAATATAATAGGTGAGTCAATCGACCATCTCAAAATTTAAAAATATTGTATAATTACGTACTTTCAAAAGCATAGAATGCTACTGGCTATCTCATCAATTAATCAATTGAAAATAACGAATATTAGATAACAATTATCATATTAAATTATTCAATCCATAAAAAAAAAATAAATTAAGTTTACCTTATTTGAGGTGTTCGCGTACACAGTAGTTCGCACTTCCTCTCTGAAACCATAATAAATTTTCAGACTTTATAATTTTGTAAGCATTTTTATGATTTTTAATAATTTTTTGCGATAAATTCAATTTTCAACTTATGGGAGCTGCAAAACAATGTTTCCGGTGAAAAGTCGATATCGAAAAATACTCCTTCTTGCAATCAGTAATAGAAAGTAAAAATTATCCCCTCCCCTCGCCTCCATTTATAACAAAGAATATTAATGCTTATTCTGAATCAAGCTCAACTAAAGTTAACCTTGAATTGTTAATTGTTATAACTAATAGTGCAAACTGGTAAATCACTTAAAGATTAAGTTATTAAATATATATATATTTACGCTACCATTAGAGTTACGGCCTTGATCTTCCCATGTTAAGAATACCCAATTGTATATATTTAATGACTTATTTTTATTAATAACCCATACTATAAACTGGAGAGTCTTTAATTTTGCAGACAATACTAATTTGCAAATTTAAAATACTTATATTTTTACTCTATGATCTATAAATGAATGCAAGCGTGCTTTACACAATTCCAACCAATCGTCTCTCGTATGAGTTCTAGGCTGCCTTGCAAGAAGCCAAAAGGCATGTTCTTCCCATCAATCTAAGCCTTTTCCACCTTTACTTTCAGGTAATAGAAGGACTCGGGAACGGACTAAATCCAGCGCTATCCAAAACCCCACTGGGGCCACTTAGCTACTAGATAATAGTAGGATCCTCTATAACTCATTCTAGTACCAATCAAAGCCGCGCAAGGGAGCTTCTATTAGCAAACATATCCGCTGCGTACCCTATCACTCGCTCCTAAAACTCACCTCTCTAAAAATAAAGATAAAGCTGCATTACTTTCTTCTAATCGTGGCCTATATAACTCCAGCCAAGAAATATCCATAACCAAGCCAATATAACACGTTGATCACCCAGCTAATATTGGGGTATTTCCTGCGGGGCAAAAAAAAATTCCGCAGGGCCAAACAAGAAGAGGATGTGCGTTCTCTTAATTTTGTTTCTTCTGTTATCAGAAGATGAAACGCTTAGAGCCTCAAAAAATTAAGAAAATATAAAAAAGACTGGAACTTTTTGTCATAATTGCTTCATCAATAGCAACAATTGAATTGCTTCAGCAAATACTATGCAAAGTAATGTAATGTTTATATGTATTTTTAAAAGCACAGCCGGCCTCCAGGCAGTGTTCTGTCGTTATAGATAACATTGTGCGTCACCGGACAGTGAATAATAGAGGCCCTAAGGAGAGAAATCAAAGGGCAGTACTGCTGGACTCGAAACCGGCACTTCCGTGTTACAAGTCCAGTACGCTACACTGAGCCATCCTACTCTTTATATGCTGATAAATATATATACACCCTAATAAACTATCCTTAACGGACAAAATTCCCTTCCCTCTAAAAAATACCTTGACAATGAGTTCGCTATGCTGGTAAAAATGCAGTCTTTTTTTCTATGAGAGTCTGATTCAATTTGGGGTCTACGCCCAATATTAGGTCAGACCCATCTGATGCAGAATCTGTGCGCCCTCATTTTACATTGTGCTCTAGTCAGTGATAGCAGATCATGATTATTGGCACAACTAACCCAAAGAACTAGAAAAAATGTCTAACTTCATAATCCACTTGATCCAAATTCGTCCCTAAAATCCAAAAAGACGCCTAAAAAGGCAGAGACCTAGTGACAACTCCCAAAGGGCAAATAGATTCAAGACTTTTGGAATATCTCCGTTGGCTGACTTCTCCATCTTTAAAACTTTGTTTTGATTTCTTTAATAAGGATGCATAAAATTGAATTTATTTTATTAATTACGCTGTCTTAGCAGAATAAAATCCCAGAAAATTGGACCTAATGGAAAAACTCGTTCGGTCATTCTGCAAATTGTAAATCAGATCAGATGTTGGGAATTTTTGAAATGATCAACCCATTTGTAGAAGTTCGTTCGATATAAATTACTCCGAAATTACGGGAGTATCTTTCGATGATACCTGAACTAATATTACTAAAATCTGTTCTTACATAGCACAGATTTCCAGAGGACTGACCATCGTTGAATGATTAATAGAGGTTATGTGTTATTGTAACAACGGTCAAACAGCTATTTTAAACTGATGACAGTGATGTCAGCTTATGATATTAAAAATATCATAATGTTTATATAGATATTCCTTGTTTTACAGTATTTCGTTTTTTGACTTACTGAATGTCCTCTCTTAAATAAGAACTCCTATGATTATTTAGTAATATTTTATTAACTTTGTTTCAGTGGAACAAGTTAAAGGTAGTGAAGAAATGAAGGAAAAAATAATAAAGGCTAGTAAACAGGCAAGATTCAGTTGTTCCCAAGATCTATTACCAGATTACCAAACAAATATTATCGTTGACAAATATTTAAACAATTATAATGAACCACAAGTTCAATCCAATGGTAATTGTTTTGTTTATTTAATATAGATAAACCTGATTTGTTTAAGCGATACAATGTACGAAGAAATATCAGTTTAAAAAAAAAAAAACAGAAATAAAATCAACCATATTTAATAATAGGCTTTAATTTTCCAAATTTAGGTCAAGTTGGAGGTAGATGCCAATGTTCTCAGCAACAGGAACAATGGTCTAGAAATGGTAATACACAAAATAATCAAGACTCCGTATGCGTATCTGTAAATTTAGAAGAAACGACTGAATCTCAAGGACATGTGTATACTACCATTGCAGGTTAGATCTGAATCTATGAGTATATTTCTTTTTATTACGCCCAAAATAAGAGAAAGCTCCAGGCTTATGATGTGAACTATAATATTAGCTAATTAAAAACTAATTTCTGGACAATGCTTCCAAAGTCAAAACTAATTAGCATTATTTTTAAAAAGTTAATTAGCTCTTATTTAACTAATAACAGAACATGGGCATCTATCTTTTGATTCCGAACAGTTATTTTCTGAATTTGTAATCACATTGCATGGCCGTATGGCATGACCTTCGTAAATATTTTAATCGATAGATATAGTAGGTACCCACCAAACCTTCTATTATCGTCTTTCCCTTCTTGTTTCGGGAACGTCATTCAATATCATTCCCTTTATAACAGGAACTGGGGATAATCGCGCCTGCATAGAGTTGGTTCAGGATCTATTCCATAAATTGGGTATCTAAATTTACAGTTTTTTCGTTACTTGCAGAAGTCCCTAGTATAGTCCTTCCTTGCCAGGAGGATCTACATCCAGAAAACCTTTATAACCATCATCGACTTGATCGATGGTTTTGTCCTATATTTGAACTAGAGACCTGCAGAAGTTTTTAGAACCGATACCCAGGACTGTCCAGGAATCCAAAATACTATCAATATACTGTCAACCTAGCTCCTTAAGCGCGCTTAAGCAACCTCTCACTGAGGCTCAAGATGATATTATGTTAATGTTGCATGGCGGGCGGATGATGATTTTAAGAAACTTCACTTGAATTTGAAATTGAAATGCTCCAGAAAGTGCGAACCATAATATGACATGCATCCACCATATTGCATTACAGTGCAGTATAGATTACTCTATCAATCAACTATATTCCAACTGTTAGGAATTTTAGGAAATGTTCATCCTAAATCCATTATTAGTTATAAATAAAAAAATAAAAAAAATTAATTCTGATATTTGTTTGCAGTAAAAGAGGAAGAAGGTAAAAACCTGTGGATGGATAACCAAAGTCATGCGTCTTCATCGGTAAGCAGTAGTGACGATGATGTCAGTTGGCAATGGCCGACCACATTCTGGACTCAATTTAAAGTAAATATTCATAAACTGTTAACATATCGTTAATAAATAATTTTTGTTAAATACATACAATTTCTGAGAAGAGTGGCTATAAGGGAAGGGAAAGGATTAGCTCAGTGGTAGCGCGCTGGACTAGCAACGCGGAGGTCCCGGATTCGAATCCAGCCTGCTGCCCTTAGATTTTCTCTTCCTAGGAGCCTCTACAGCTCACTGCCCGGTAATGAGCAGTGACTGTAGTTAGAGAATACTGCTCAGAGGCCGGCAGTGCACTGAGAAAGCTCCTGCGCACAATAAATCTTTCAGGTCACAGTGCGTATCCTTTGAAAAAAAAAAAATTAATAAATATGGATATAATAGCAACAAAAAAAAAATCTAATGCATCAACCGACTCAAATTGCATAGAGCCGTTCTTGTATAGTATCTGAATAACGAATTAGGTAAGCAATTTCGATTACCTACGATGAAACTCACATCGCCATATCAGATGATTAACTACTGCAGAACTTACAATTTGTAAACGTCAAGTTTTCTTCATACTTGGATTTGCAATGAAGGACTAAAAACTATTCAATTAGATTTATATATCCGTATTCAATATTATTCAATTAATAGAATAAACCAAAATATAGCCTAAAATTAAGAAATCCTCACAAATGTGCTTTTTATATTGTCGGGTCTTTACCATTTACATAAACAGTTTTAAATTTTTAACCTATTTTAATTTTACAAAATTGTAATTATTATGTTTAGAAAGGATAAGTTCAATTACATTTTAAGAAAATTATTAAAATATCTATTTTGGCTGATTAAAATAAGTTTTATTAGAAGGGCTTTTCTTTTCTTTTTTTTCTGTTTTAAATAAAAATATTTTATACTTCATAATCAGAATACTGTAATAAATCATAAGTAGTTTTTATTTATTTATTTTATTATTGGAAAAATAGACAACAAAATAGTATTGTGTGTATAATAGTATCAGAAAAGTTTGTTTTACAAATTAACATGGCGCCGATAGATCGAACATTCTGTATAAAATATCTTATTCACGATAAAAAAAAAAAAAAAACAGTTATTTCATTTTAAGTTGATTAATTAACTGAACTTTTATCTGCAACTTTTTTTCCTGAGGAAATTTATTTTAAGGAAATAATGGGAAAATGAAGGGGGTGGTGAGGTTACGCTTCCCTATATTTGCCAATTCAGTAAAATAATATATGGTGCTGTGATCTATATCGTTAGGAAGAATGATTTGTGTAGCAAAACTTCCAAGTTACAAGAATATCGGTTGATCGGAACAGCTATTAATTTTTTTTTTTTTTTTGAAGAGTTATTCCATTATTTTCTTTAAAACTTTTACCCTAACCAGAATATGCCTAATACTTTTATATGAAAACTCTTTTCATTGTGGTACCTAGGAAATTGCGAAATTAACTTTCCTCTAAATTGTCATTCCACAATAAAGTTACCACCCACCATACAATAAATACTAATTAGTAATAAATTCCTAGTTTGCAGAAATTGGTGAATAAGAACATGAAAATTACAGTAAAAGAAAGTCATAAGAGTGTTTCAGATTTTTAATTATGATAATGGTCCCAGTAATATTAATATGAATGTATGATTAATATGAATGTAATTAATGTATGAATGTAATGCTTCTCCAGATTTGCCTTCTTTTTTTTTTTTTAAATAATTCACGCGAAAAATGTTTCCGTTATAAAGATTTTTATTGTTACACTTGTAAACCTAGTAATAAATTGATATTCTCATAAACTTTTTCAAGAAAAACTGCACTAAAAACAGTCAAACAATTCAGTCGGGTGACTTCCAGTTGACTTTTATTATCTTTTAAACATAACCTAGAATTATATCCTCTAAAAACATTATGAAAACATAATAAATTTAGAATTAATAGATTCAGTGTTTATTTCCAAAAATCTCAGCCTATCACTTGATACTATTTAGCAACAAGAGAATAATATAAAAATCTGATTAGTGGTAGTAATAACAATAAATTATCATTTGCTCGCCTGAATACTGAAATTTCCCCCCAAAAAATAAATAAATAGTCATAACTTAATTTTCTTTGAAATTTCATCAACGATTTATTTTTCAAAAAAAAAAAAATAATTCAATCCTTTTACTAAAAATATAATCTATTGTTAAAATGGCATAAATTTCACTAATTTTTCTAACAGTATTCCTTACTATGAAATAAAACTTTTAATTATCAATAAATGGAAATACAAAGTGTTATGTTATAATAACTTGACTAGTTCATTTTTATTTTTATTTGCGTCTAGGACTGAATTATGGTAAAATTAAAACGAAAATTTAAGACCTACTAAAATAAACAATGATTTAGAAAGATGATTTAAATAAACTTAAAATAGTTTATTATATAATAATTTGTTTCTGAAACCTTTGTTTTACAAATTGGACATATCAGTAGCCCAACAATTCTGTAAACCAAAAATGCTTAAATAGTAATAATTATAACTTTCATTAGGAATAAAAAGTAAAAAAAAATAATAAAATTTTTTTTAAAAGACTCTCTAAAAAGACTTTCATATACGATTCTTTAAAAATATTTATTATTTTTATTTGTCAATGTTATTTTGTAATTTTTTGGAATTTAAATGTATTATTTTTCTAAAACTTTCCTTTTTTAGCATGAAGTCTTAGAGGTACAATACATAATGATGCAACTTATAGGTTAGGTTGGTTTTTAAGGGTTCAATTCATCGTTAAATAAAACTGATTCAATGTTAAGCAATACTTACTCACTTTTTAAATGACATTTCCATACAATTCCATAAGAATTCAGTAGATGACATTTCATCTTTTATTGTGTAACTTAATGACAGTCGGCTACTAAAAATTTGCATTGATAAACTAACCGATCACTTGACAGTAACTGCAACTATCAAAATTTGTTTTAAGTGATTTAAAATTCTGGGTCTTAATTTTTATAAAAAAGGGTCTATAATTAGGAAACAAAAAATGAAATTGAACTTGAAAAATTCTATATAAACATTATTTTTTTCACGTTTAAAGTATTTACGAATTTTGTTGGCGGCCCCCTTCCTAGGAATTTAAATCTTTTATCGAATTTGGTGATTAAGCTTGAAAAACTTTAACAAAGGAACCAATATATAAGATATTAAGTTTTTGATTTTTATAAGAATTTGTAAGAATATTATAAATATAAAGTTTTTATTATTTTCATATGAAATTTGCATTCTACATATCGATTAATATTATAATTTCTGATCTTTTTTAGGTACTCAGCCAGAGAAATTTCCAAGAAGCTAGACCAAGAATGTTATCAACATTGAATTGGGTACAAACAATAGCATTAGGAATTATGGCTGGTCTTTTATGGTTCCGTTTAAAGAGAACAGAAGAAGCATTACATGACATACAAGGCTGGATGTTCTTTTCAACAACATATTGGATGTTGTTTGCACATTTTGGAGCCCTTTCCTCATGTATGATATTAACTAATTATTTTTTTCACAATAATTCGAATGAAATAATAAATGGAAATACTATATGTGAAACCTACCGTCATGTTTGCGACAAATAATGCTCTTTGTATACTATAAGAGCGCACAGTCAAATGAATCAAGGCCTAGTATAATACTCGCTATGTGTATGTACAATGCTGCAGAAAACTGAATAACAACGAAGTGTGTAACAGAATGACATGTTGCCTTGCCCAGTAATTAGTATATTCCCATTGTTCATCAACTGTCCCCATAAGAGGCAGCCTACTAGCCACTGAGAGTATGCTACATCTCAGATTACCCCAGCCTAACTACATGAACAACACTTATATTAGCTACCCTCTAACACTCATACAATACAAGTAGTATCAGAGACATTTTCCGTGGAAGCCTGCTTCATTTTATGGTCATCGACCGGTTTCGGGCGTTCGCCCATCTTCAGGATGCGCTTTTCAGACAGTGTGCCAACACAGACTCGTACAGAGACTTAGTTTCACACTAACTCAGGAGTAGTACTATCTAGGAGTAGATATATCTATATATCTTAGCGATTCCTGTCCTAGCGATTATCTATACAGTAATAATTCATGTTATCTAAAGTTATACATTCTATTTCGCAATGTTCTACATTCTAACATTTTTCAAAGTTCTAAATTCTAATAATTAGTATTTGTAAACCACAGATAGATGAAATATACAGTATATATATACATTCTAGCTCATTGTTACTCACAAAGATACACATAGCCACACATATTATACACTTTACAATACTTTAAGGAAGCAATAGTTTTGGCTTTGTAGCCAATCTGCACGTAAATTCTTTTTAAAAGGGCTGAAAAAGGGTATATAAGGGTAATAAAGAATATGGCGCGTCTTAACTAAAAAATTGACGCAATTGAAAATAAAAGGTTGGCCGCCCTTTTACAAAGGCTCAATTAGGGAAGATTTAAATGATGAATAATAAGAGTTTAAACAAACGATGAAAAACCACGAGAAACACAAAATCATGATCTATATTCAGTCAGCTACCATAACAATTATTTTCATAGCTATAGCATTCTTACTGACCAAATCTGAAACCTTAAATAGCTCTCACCTTAAATTGTTTCTAGTTTAAAAACTCATTAATAGCAGAATAGCCAAATAAAATAGGAGATGAACATCAACATCTCCTAATAATAATAATAATAATGAGCATTAATTATAAAATACTAATTAGTTTTATTGTTTTAGTTCCACCAGAAAGAGAAGTAATAAATAAAGAAAGACAATCTGGAGCGTACCGTCTGTCAGCTTACTATCTTGCCAAGATGGTTGGTGAACTTCCATTGACTGTCACATTACCAGCTGTTTATCATATCATTTCATATCCAATGTTGGGCCTACACAGTCCCACTGTTTTTATAACGCTTTTAGGTTTCCTACTATTGAATACAATTGTAGCCCAGGTACCAAAAATATTCTTGAATATTATGAATAATTGTATAGTAATAACAACAACACTAATTATTTTTTTTGTTTCTTCTTCCAGAGCGTTGGTTTCTTTGTTGGTGCATGCTGTATGGATATGCAAGTATCCATAACGATAAGTGCACTCTATACTTTGGCCACTCAACTGTTTGGTGGATATCTTGCTACAAATATTCCGCCATGGTTAAAATGGATGCAATATCTGAGCATGGTGCATTATGCTTATCAAAATATGCAGATTGTAGAATTCAGTGAAGGCGCTAAAATAGAGTTAGTATTTACCTAATTAATTTTTTCAAATATTTTTCCACTCTTAAAGTGATTATTCAAATTTGAGAACTTAAATGGTGAAATGAATTTTTTGTAACTTTAAATTGGACAACTTTGTCTAATTTCTTTTCTTTTCCACTTCTTGTTCACTTTGACCAATTATTTACAAAAATTTATCTTCATGTCTCTGAGTACGTTTTTAAACTTGATAATATATTATATCTGGCTCAAATATTAGAATGTGCCGAGGATCTAGTGCGGCTTGAGGAAGTTAGTTTGGCCCCCTTCCATTATATAATGATCACTCATTTCTAGAATCTGCTAAGATTTACTATTATATATCAATATCAGAGATATCTAACTAACATATGCAGTTGATAGTTAATCCTTGGGTAAAGAAATTTGCTATCGTAGGTCCTTAACTTGTATAATTTATTGCAATCACTATTGTTAAAAATCATCTATATGATATTTAAAATGTGTTGTATGCTTGAAGATCCTCTTAAAAGAAGAGGCAGTCCATAATGAACTTGACGAGTATTCGTCTTGAAACTATCTCTGAATCAAAGAAAGGTCTATTAGTTATAATGCAAAAGAGATTCTTAATTGAAACAATGCACGCAATACAAAGATAAATGCTTGCATTGTAAACTTATGTTGTAACTGTTCTGTTAATAAAGAATAAGCCAAAAAGCGCTTCAGTAATATGTAATCTTACTTGTAAAGTTGTAGATTTCAATATAATTGCTGATTATTTATTATTTCACTCAGGGGTATCTTCCAGTTCTCATTAGAGAGAATATATTTTGACCCCATGATACTTCTGAGTTCATTTTTAATGTTCTCCATTTTTGGAAATAAACAGCCGTCCTGACTTTACTGTCAAAGTAAAACTTTTTTTTAACCTACGCTGAATACTATTTGCTTATCAGCAATTAAGTTTCGAGCAGACCAATATCGAGTAGAGGTTTCTATATAATTTAAATTTTCTTTATTGTCACCCAATTTACTACAATTCTTTAAGTGAGTGGCGTCAAAAACTCCTGTCTCGCAAAGAGGACATGTCAGTTCATTTAATATTTACAGCCTAAATAAATGGCAAGGCAGGTAATCAAGGCCTGTCAGATTTCTAAAGTTAGCCACAAAAACACAGGACGTGGCAAAGAATGTGGAATATTCTCCCTCAAAAAGGCTATCTCCAGGCACTCCGCAGTGTGCTGGAACTCATTGTATCCTTATTGCCCACTTCAGGCAGAGCAATTCGTGGAGATGCCATCTGGCTTCTTCCTGGTCATGGGGGTTATCATTTATTAAAGCTTTGAGCGCATGAATCTACAAAGTAAAACTAATATATAACGGATAGCGCCATATTTTCTACGCCTGTAAAATAAAACACCGAACAAAACAAAATTATCAGTTATCTGTAGAAGGGTTTCTTTCTACCATCAATATGAGGAAAACATTAACAAATTTAAACTATACACTTTCTTCACCAAGATTTTCTTCCAGATCTTGATATGTATGGACAAAATCTTGTGATCTAACAAAGAATGTGACACAACCTTGCTGTCAGGTTTAAAAAAAAACTTTGTCCATTTTGTCTAGTTGGCCCTGGCTAATTTCAGCAACGCTATTTGATTCTGATTCGCCCTATCCTGTAGAATGACCGCGTTATTATTAGTGTCAGCATGGAAATACATTATGTTATCGTGCTGTTTCCAATAGATTTCACCAGAATTGAGATATCTTGCAAGTGTGGAGCTTGGAAAAGGCGAAGGCTGTAGCGTTTGCTATTTTTACTACTAAGTTAATCCGATACATTATCCTGATTAAATATTATCACCTATGAAAGTTGAAAGTTTGTTAAACAAACACATTTTAATTAATTTTAATTATGTAAAATATATTTCACAAAAACAGAATTTTATAGAATTAATTATTTCTTTTTTTTTTTGTTTTTTTTTTTCCCTCAGATGTTCACCACAATCTAAATTTGAAGGATGTCAAAATTCAAAATATATCCCTGTAGCAGAAATACTTGAATCGCAAGGAGCTAGCTTGCCCTTATGGGCGAACACTGTTGTACTCATATTATTTTTATTTATATTTAGATTATTAGGTTATATTGTTTTGCGTTATTTTAGGCGACCCAAGTGAAGGAGTTTCTAAAAACAAAAAACAAAAATAAAACAAAACAAAAAATTATATAAATAAACTACCTGCATCACTGCATTATAAACCAATTAGGCTGTGTCATTTCTTAATGCTATTTTACTATTATTATTATTATTAATAATTTTTTTGTTTTTGTTTAGCGTAACATATTGTATAATTTGATATACTCTCCAGTGTTGGGTTAATATTTCCTTATTTTTTTAAAAAAAAATTACTCCTTCACTGCTCCAAAATAATCATAAAAAGGATGAAAAGTTTCAAAAATCCCCAGTGTGTGTGTGTGTGTGTGTGTGTGTGCGTGTGAATGTGAATGTGAAAGGCTAGTTTTCATGTGACTTTTAAGAACTATGGTGTTTGAAGCAAATTAAAAAAGAAAACCTTTTTGAGGGTTTTTGTCAGTATAGACTTGTTTTCAATGAAAAGTTTTACAATTTGGTAGAAAACTGGAATGAAAATATTGTAAAAGGAGAGGCAGAGAGATATTTGTTTTCATTAAACAATCTCCCAGAGTAACTTGTAGAAGATTAAAATTAATTTTCTTTTAAATGTTTTTTTTTTTTTTTAATTTCAAATAAAGTTTCACGGAAAAAATAAATAAATAAATAAAACTTAGGATTTTAGTCACCTAATTTATAACCAAAATTAACAAAAAAAGTTTTGGAAATCTGAATAAATAAAACTTGTTTCATTTTTATAGAGAATCTACTTCTTACAGCTCATTGTTTCTCACATTCCTATGGAATAATAAGTTCCCAGTTTAGATTTTTAAAGAATATTTTACTACTCTCTATTTATTGTTGATATTTTTTTCCTCCCCAAACTTTGAAATTTGGACTTGAGCTTTTCAATTCACACTTTTCCAAAATAAAGAAAAAGAAAAAAAAAAAAACCACTATGTTCTAACTTTCCAACAACCATGGACTAAAATGAAAGCACTTCTTTGTCGAATTAATGATGATCTAACCATGATATAATAGAAAAAAATAAATTATTTTACGACTTTGAGGTAATTTCCCTAATTAATACAACTTTTTAATTTCCACTTCGACTTCTGACACGTTTACTGTTAAAAAATAAATTAAAAATCGACAAAAGCCATCAGTTTTTGTCACTTGAAAACAGGAAAAAAAAGAAGCCAGGCTTTTAATAAAAACAAAGAGTGCCTTTTGACAGATCATTCTGTGCCAATTCCAAAAAAAAAAAAAAAAATAAATAAATAAAAAAAACACTCCCTATGTGTTTCTCGACTTATTACTATAAATAATTATATTTTATATAAATATTGTATATTTTATAAAAACTAAAAAGAAAACAAAAAAACAAAAAAAAAAAGATTTTCTACTTTAAAAATTAAATTATGCTTTACCCACCTCACATTAGTCAAACAAAAATAAACTTATAAAATAAAAAACAAAAAAATTTTTTTATCGATTTATTTTATTTTATTTTTTTTTATAAATTCTAATGTATTATATGGATATTGGAAATTGAATATAGTTATGAATGAAAACAGATTTCTTTTTTTTAAAACAAAGAAATTATGGGGTTTAAGGGAAATGAGAGGCTCTAAAGTAGGGAAAGAACTGGTAGCAACAAAGATAACTCTGTAGGAGTAGATAAAAAAAAGCATCTGGGTTCTATAAACAAGCGCTAAACATATAGAAGATTTTTTTTTCCAACCACGTAATAGATAATTATCTACTAGTATTAATATTATTGCTTGCAATACTAACATTTCAAAAAAAAAAAGAAAATAGGCCTATCATATTTTTGTCCAGCTATAATTTTCTATCGTTTTGCTAAATAATAGATTAACTCCTACTATTTCCTCAAAAATTACAATTTGTAGGCTTAACATTAAAAAAAGTATTAAACATTTTTGACAAATATGCAATCAAACCTCGAAATTCACAATTAAACCTAGGATTTCAAAAAAAAAATTGTAAATTGCCAAAATAATGAAGATAATTGACATATTTCTTTTAAATATAATTTATCTGTAGAAAATTTGCAGTAATTCATCAATCGAAAGCCTATCATTTTTCTTCTACTAAAAAAACACTATTTTATTATTCAGTTAATTTAAGCTGGGTACCTTTCTTGATAAAATGTCAATTTTGCTATTGAATTCGTTTTTAGATAATTTATTGTTAGAATTATTCGTTTTTTAGGGAGAATAATCATGCCCTATGCTATCATGTTGCCATTCTGCGCCATATAGACATCCCAGGGGAAAATAATAAAAATCCAAACTCAGATCTATTTCACCTGAGATTTATATCAGTCCAAACAAATTTGGGACAATAACTTAACAAGAAAACAGCCTAAGCTCTTCTGTATACATTCTTTCCAGAAATTATCTCTTCACAACCCAATGAATCTGTCATAAGATGGTGTAATGTTCTTTTCTCTGTTTTACAACCTCTTCAAAAAGGAGCTGACATGAGCTCCCATTTTGTAGAGATGTCTTCTTAATCAGTAGAGATGTCTCAGTAACGGACAGCCGCCTCCAAGTTTCAAATACAAGCGTTGAACACTCACAGATCTAGTGTGGAGAGAAAGCAATGAATGGCAGGCACTTGTTGAACCGCATTTCCCTCGTTTTCCTGAAAGGAGTCGGAGTGGCTTGTTTCTGCATGCTAACTGGCACGACTATTTACAAGCCTATCTCCATCGAATTGGAGTGGTGACGGAACCATCCTGCGTCTAGTGCGGAGGGGAAACTATGTCATCACAGCACGTTGACGTATGTGCTCGCTTAGCGGACGTGAGGAATAATTTTATTAATATCAGACCAATGGAGAGATCGGGTTTTGTATTGCTCGACGTCGAATGGCTGTATGATGGCGTAGTAAGAAAAAAATAATAATAATAATGCCCAGTAAAGGATCCAAAACCAGATGATTAAGAGAAGAGAATATCTCGTTGAAATGTATCAAGAGATATTAATCAGAACTTATTTTTTATGGAGTTAGAGCAACGGAAAATGGAAATGGTTTAAGCATATTATATACTTGCAGAGAAAACATAGCTAGGGAACCCCTGGTGAACCAGTCACAACAGCCAAGTACGGTCGATCTGCGAACTTAACTGTGATGGCTTAAAAATCCTTGACTTTTTTCAATGAAATAAAAATGAAAACTTTGTACCAGAACTTAAGCTTACAGAGCCCCACACATATCCCATGAGAGGATCTTTTAATGGTTTAAGATTCGGTTACTAAATTCAATTCCATCCATACTCAAATTAATTCACACAGGTATTTATCAAATGTGTTAGCCCTGTGTTTTGAGCCCAGTAATTTTAGATTTTCCTACACATAATGAGAGATTTAAGAGAGAACAGTTGAAATGTTACCCATTCTAACCCTTCTTTATAACATTTAGACAAAAAAAAAAATTACACTGCCTTCATAAAAAAAAAAAAGTTATGAGAGAGCCTCTAATTTTCATTTTCTTTTACGTTTATTATAATTTTCATTATTACATTTATAAAAAAAAAAAAAAGATTTTTTTTTTATTTTCTTTTAGAATTCTAGGAACTCTATTTATCTTTAGTATGATAAATGCTTCATTGTGATCAAGTATATTTATGTATTAACTATTTTATTTTGTTTTTGTATATTATTATTGAGGTGGTGATACCTGAGATTTGAGGAAATGGGATTTTTTTTTAACAAGTAAAAATTGAAAACAAAAAACAACGTGATTAATGGAAAAACCTAATGAATGAATACATTATTCACGTATAAAATAATTTGTGTTAATAAACACTTAATTTGTTTATAGTTTACATATTAATTTACATTATATAAATTATATAAATATACCTATATAAATATATAAATATTATATATATAAAACAGGTCCAAATCCACTTTGTATTATAATTGTAAAATTGTATAGCTTGTACATGTGCCAGTCATAAAAGAAAAAAAAATATTAAAAAAGTAAAAAAAAAAATAAATAAATAAACTGGTATATACTATATACCTTAATATATATATATATATATTATATATTACATTATGTAATCTCTAGAATGTTAGAAATTACATTAACATTAAGAAAAGTCACTTTGTAATTTATTGTTCTTATTATTATTATTCTTATGAAGAAAGTGGAAAAATTTCTAATAATTCTTTCATTTCTTTTGTTAATATTTGTTTAATTTTTTTTTTTTATATATATATTAAATAAAACAAAAAATCTATTATTTGTTTAAATTTTTATATCTACAGACAATCGTTAATCCTCAGGAGATAATAATTAAACATAAATGGTCACCAATTTTGTTGATTCTTTTTTTTTTTCTTTTATTCTTGTTTTTTTTTTAAAAGCTACTGAGTTACAAACCAAATAAATGAACATGTAAAGAGAAATGAGAAAAGTAATAAATTATTAATATATAAATAAAATAATATATTATTTAAATATTTAAAAGATAATGAATATGAATTGTATATCATAATAAAAAAAATAAAATAGAATATGGGTGTACAACGTAACGTGTAGGGCCTACAGCCAGGATGTGAATATTTGATTTGCTGAAACCTGTGAATTGAGTTTAATACAAGAATAAAACGGATTTAGATTACATTTTACCATAATATGCTCAAAGTATTTTAGCATTCTATATAAATATAGACATAGCCTGTTTTTGCTGCAGGGTCCTTCCCAACCCCAAGCTCTGAAACCTTTCTTTTTCAGACATTTCGTGCCAGGCTTTTGCATTTCTTCCATCCATCTCTGGAGAAAGTATTTTCCTTCTCTTACAAAATTCTCTGTCCAATTTGCGCATATACCATTCAGTTTCCTTTTTATAATCTATGGATCTTATGACATCAATTTCTTGACTTAAAACTCATATTTGATATCCTTTAAATTCTTGTCTTTTCTAACTACTTTCCCCAGTTGTTGATTTACATGGTGTCAGTTTTAAACATACACACACCTAGTCCAGTTTTACTCAATAAGCATAAACGATTCTTCAATGACGACTAAGTCAAAGAGGTCAAGTTCAAAGCTGCCCAAGTTGTAGAATAGCCAGCTCTCTTACCTTAAGTGAGAACAATTCTCAGCTAGACTGTATTCCTGTTGGGAAACTTAATTCTCAGAGCTTATCCACTGGACATTGATGCTCAAATAAATTAGAAATAAACTTCAGGCAAAATCGCCTAATCTCTTCCACAGGTAACTTTTTCCGACTGAATTTCACAAACTCCATCATTGAGTATGTTTCTTCTTCTGTTTCATTATTATACAAATTCTCTTTCTTTTGCAATTTAACTTCATATCATTTATCACTTGATGTTATTTAGTTGGCACAGAATTATATAAGCAATAATTAATAAAAAGCAATAATTTTCTGTTTTCATTCGTTTCTTTTTGTCTACTAGTTTCCATAATCTTTCTAATTTTACGTTTCTTAAGCATGTTTGCTGTAAGGCACGAGGTTTAAATCCTAGTCTTGAGGACAATATAAGAATTTTAGTCCCAGGGGAACATAAATAACTCTTTTATTTATTTCTTTTTTTTCTTTTTTTGTAATTTATCCTATTCTACAAGCAATGAATTATTTTTTGGTTATCATAGAGTTACCCTTTATATCAGCTAATTTTCTATAATTTAAACAATATTTTTTTATTTCAGAATGTAAAATTTGTAATGTGATCCAGTGTTTGTAGGAATTGCTAGACTGGTTTAAATATGCTAAATTATTACAAAATTTGGATCCGTTTTTATATATGAAATAAAAAAAAAAAAATTGATGGTTAAGTTATATTAAATGTTTATTGAGAAACAAGACATCCTTTTTTTAAGTGTTCTTTATTTCTTCACATATCCACTAATTGAAACTAGCTGCAATGCCAAGTTTTATAATAAATTTGGAATATACAACATACATATAAAAAGCGTTTTAATTTATTAATTTCTAGTATAGTTTCTAAGATAAGTTTATTTATTTTGTGGAAAATTAAATATCTATGATTATGAATTTTTTTTTTTTTAAATGTTAAGATGAAATTATACAGAATCTAGAGACAGATTTTTTTTTTTTTACAAACAAATAAAAATAAATAAATAAAAAAAGACTGAAAAGTTAAATAATTTTGTGTATAAAATTAAATTTATTTGTTTGTTAATTTTGATAAAATCAATTTATTATGGCCAAAGTATATTCATATCAAAAAGCAATTTTTAATTTTTTTTTTATGTCTTTCACTTCAATGGAATAATGAAAGTTTAAGGGTAAATTTTTACAAATGCTTCTCGACTTTATTACTAATTATCAGATTGTCGTCAACCGTTTTTTTTTTTTTCACTTTTTATATAAATATGTTAATATGACAAAAAAAAAATTATAAAAAACCTTTTTAAGGGAATTTTTGATAAAAAATTAAAATTCAAATACTAAATTATAAAATAAAGGAAAGACAAAAGTCGAGAAGCACTGGTATTGCAAAAAAAAAATTTTTGTGAAAAATAATTCCAAAAATTTTAAGGCGCACCCCCCTTTTTATAGCAAGAATTCAAAATTGTTTTGAACCTATGGGCGTTTACAAACCAATATTTCAAAGTTGTACACCCCCTGAGAAATATTACCTTAAACGGGTCACAACATGTCTATAATAATGTGTACAAGCATAAAAAAATAATAATAATAATGACTAAAGATAAAATTGTTTTAAAAAAGAAAATTATTGCAGCGATATTTTCTATTTGTATACGTAATTTTAATGACTTTTTTTTTTTGCAAGTAAATTATGTAAATTTGTATCTTTTTATAAATCGAAAAAATAAAAAAAAATATATATATATTAGCCGGTCCCCTAGTCTTTTTTCTATTTTGACACTCAAAGTGAAGAATTTTCCTTGATATAATTTAGGATTTTCTGTTGAAAAAAAAAATGGAAAATGAATCCTACGATCTTGATCTCATAAGAGAGACCAACACTTTTTTTTTTCCACCCAAGATTCAAAATAGAAATTATTTAAAATAAGCTGATTAATAAATTTTACATGGGAGTCAAAAATATTATTTTATAAGCTTTCTGTATTATAAGACTTGTTAATTTATACATAATAGGTTTTTTTTTGTCTTAGTTTTTGTAAGTTTTATTTTACTTAGTTATGTTACATCACCTAATTTGTATCCTCTTTTTTTTTGTCCGTGTAATAAAGAAAAAAAGAAGAAAATCGTACTAAGATTAAAAAAAAATGGAAAACTCTGTTGGACATTTTATTATTTGTATATAATAGATTATTTTATTGAAAAGTGATTATTTTGTGTAACCTATATAAGTTGTTATATTTGTCAAAACAAAGTGAATAAAAACAAAGTGCACATTTCAAAACAAATTTAAGAAAGAAAGAATACAAACAAATAAAGTATATTCCATTATTTATAATTATTATTTTTTTTTTTTTTGTTAATTTTATTTTTATCTAGGATTTATTTTCTAGATATAATATGTTCTTCCCCCTTTTAACCGGGACTTTTAACCCTGAAAGGTTTCTGGATTTTTTTTTGGCAATTATGTACAAGCGTGCCCCCAAGATGAACGACAACTAGCTCAAATGAACAATCACATATAAACCCTCTTGTTTAATAATTATCACTGAATTCAAGTATTTTAAATGACACATTAATTAACCAGTGTTCGCTAATTCAAACCTACAAGTTCTTGGGACAATGTTTGAAGTTAAACTTTGATTGTGTTTCGTAGTTTTAACTTACATTTAGTCTGATACTTTTTAAAATGAATGCAAATGTGAAATAAATAAAGAAATGTGAATGATTAGTAAATCAAAAATATCAGAAATGAGTATAATAAGAGTGGGAGTGAGCAGGTTACTGTAGGTAGTTGTACATAATTTTACCTTCTTTTTTTTTTTGCACCATCATATTTTGATGAAATTGTGTTTTTTTTTAATATTCCATAAATAATGATTTCAAGGGGCCAGCGTAAATTTGATAATATCGAAATATAAATGGATACTGTTCATTTGCAACCGCTGAAAAGCTAAAACGAGGAATCTGGATTCATTCGTTGATTAATAATAAAAATTTCACAACGGTAATTCAACTAAGGTTTAACCATAATTTAACTAAAGTTAACGTAAAAAAAAAAATAATGCTAAATTTGATACAAAAATTCAGTGTTTGTGGAAATGGAGAGATAGGCGATGTCAATCACTTGCTCTTCTCATATACATTGAAATGGACTATAGTCGTAAGTTATTTCTAAAAAAAATAAAAAAAAAACATCGAGGTTTGAACCACATCCCATGCAGCGCTAAAAGCATAGTAGGATCTTTGAATAAGGAATCGCTGTATGTTTTTTTTACGAATTCATTGATAAAAATAAAATAAAACATACAAAAAAAATAACACCATTCAAGAAATCGATTATTCCTATAGATACAAACATAAAACGTAATAGACATATTACACATCACTCAGTAGTTGTATTTTTTTTTTTTTGGAAATTTTCAACAAAAAAAATCAGGGTTGGTTTGAACAAGAGCGCAAGAAGGGGTCTTGCTTATACAATGAGGAAAAAAAGAGAATATTAGAAGCATCAAGAATCCAGAGACTGATCAAACATTTTTCAGAAAAGAGACTGTTTTTTTGCAACCAATATATTGATAATTGACCTTGATAATTGTCAATTGTAGTAAATCAAATATCAATATGTTGGTTTTTTCCAGCTTTCAAAATTTATGGTTTAACTAAAAAACAAAATTATCTATTACCACAATTCAACCACCACCATTTATAAATCCGTCAAATTTGTTGAATTTCAACAAATTTGACCATCTCTTTACACTGAATCACCTTTTCTTTCAGAACTTCTTTAAATCTGTCTGAAAAAGCATATTTTTAAAAGTCTTCTTTGGGGCGCTTGAGATTTTAGTTAAACAAAGTCATCAACTAGACAGGAAATTTTAAGACCACTTGGATTCAAACTTAACCAGGACAAGAGTTTTGTGTTTGGGTAGAAAACAAAAAGCTATTAAAATCTTGTGGAAAAGTTCAAATTTGTCACAAAAGTACGAATATTATTTCCCTATACTTTTACACTGACAATGGGCGCCCGCTATTGTTTATCAAGCAACCCAGACGAAACGGCGACCAAAGGCGAGCAACGAAACTACTTCAAGCGAAACAGTATTGGGCTAGCTTACTAAATAATATAAAAAGAATATTGTTTGAAATACATAAAAGTTTGGAGTACCAGAGAAATTGTATATATAAAGCTAACCAATGCATTGCACTTGGGAAGATGAACATTGCGCATAACACCCTATTAATCTTGGAATTTTCTTTTAACTAAATTCCTCCTCAAAAATGACTTGTGTTTTAAATAAAATCAACTTGTAGTTGCATTAAATAATTATGTGGCATCTAATAAGGAAAAGTTGAATGACTTTGTAATATTTATAAATTAATAAAGCCCTAAAGTAATTAAAAACAAACTTTGGTTAAACTGAGCTGCCCAATTTTTTTTTTTCAGTAGTACTTGACTGAATTTAAGGGCCGTCATGTATACAAGACGTAGTATTTTCAAATGAAGCATATGTACACTATACACTAAACCATACAAACACATCCAGATATAGACAGTAAATAGAAAAGTACAGAAAAAAATGTCATATTTCGGTGAATATTTCTCTAAAGTATATCGATGAATAATTTGCATTTTATGTGGTCTCTAATACACATTAAAAAGTTCATATTGTTTAGTCGTTTAGTGGAATACCGCTAGGGTAGTAAAGAACAATCTAATTAGTGTTATAGTTCTTTTGTTTGCCATTAGATGGCAGATAATGTTTCATTTTGTAATGATCAATGTATAGACTTATTGAATTGCTACAGATAAAAAAATGTATTCGGATATAGTGACAATTTTTTTTTAATTGTTTTATTGAATATTTACAATTACATAAATAAATATGTAACAAGTAAATAAATTGGGAGGTGATATATACAATGACAAGATGGTCTTTTAATTGTTTTATTGAATATTTACAACTACATAAATAAATATGTAACAAGTAAATAAGTTAGGAGGTGATATAGACAATGACGAGATGGTCATGAATGATAGTTATCTAGCGACAAGTACCATTAGGATTGCCTCGAAGTGTGGTGGAGGAGAGGGTTTGGATAAGAGGATTGGGATGAAGGGAGAGTCTGCTGTGGTGTACCGGAGCTTTGCTATATCATGGATAAAAGGAATTTTCAGATCTGTGTGGATTGTATGGTTGGAAACGTAATAAGGAGCATCGACTAGGCGTCGGAGTATTTTGGACTACAGGGTTTGTATTCTGTTGTGGAGAGGTTCGTTTTGTGGTTCCGTAGAGTTGTAGTCCGTACATCCAGATGGGTGCGAGTAATGAAGTATAGCGTCGTCTTTTATTCTGTAGAGTGAGTTTGAAGCGCTCCAAGGAGTCTAGCAAGACGTCTGAAACGGTTGTTAATGTAAGTCCGTTTAAGTCTGGTGTGTGGGTTCCAGGTTAGTCGCTTGTCCTAGGTACATACCAAGATAACGAACGTGGTCTGCAGGTGGAATAGGAGTGCTGAATAGGTAAACGGGAGGAAGAACTTTTTTGTTTAAGGTGAACACAATATAATGAGATTTGTTAGGGATCTAACAATGTAAATCTAAAAATATGTATTAGTTTTTTTAATTACTAATTTAATTAAGGAATTTAATTAAGCGAACATTAGTCCGCTGCAAAAACTATTTGTTTTTCAAAAAGAAAAATTAAACTCTCATTAAACCTCTTAATTTAAGTCTTTTTTTCTTTTCTTAAAGAAACTTTTTGCATAAAATCTTTTTCCTTAGATTCATAATTATTAAATGATTAGTTTAATAACAAATTTGTTATAAATACAGAAGGCTATCGCTTATGGCTTTTTAAATTACATTGAAAGAACCTACCAAACTTGTCTTTGGCGTTATTAATACCCATCAAATTATCTTCAATGTTGTACGTATAGTTTGTAATAAAAAGCTTTTCAAAGGAAAGTCTAGCAACGGAGGCTTCTAAAGTGAGCATTAACTAGGTTGATGAAGTCAAAGCAATCATATGCTTTTCTTTAGTACGATGTAGCTTATCAGTAGAGGGCATGTAAAACATATTCCATAACTTTCAAATTTAGAAGGTTGGAGGCAATGCCTAGAGATTTGCTAGGTGCAATGCAAATTTTTTTGGGGGGGGAATTCAGTGATATTTGAAGTGTGCAGGAAAATGATCAAGTTGGACTACTTTTAAAAGTAAGTCCTCCACTGTTAACACCCTCTGAACTGCTATATTTATCAGCAAAAGGGGGAATGTTTACGCTTTATGTAGTTTGCTGATCAAACACTACAGCAGAATGGAATGGATACAACAATGAGTCTCTCTGCTCCAATTACAAGACATAGCATCTCCAACTAAATCTCTTTTTAATGAATTAGTAAAGATTGGCTGAAGAAAACAGTGTCATGTGTAGATTAAAAATAAAAATAAAAAACTATCATAAAAGAAATGATAATTGAAAATTACTGCCTCCATGTATATTATGATAAATAAAAATAAAAAATATAAGGATTAAATTGTATAAATCATAAGTACAGGTTATTGATATGAATAAAATTTTGTTTTATATAAAATGACAGAATACTGTTTGACTGTCTGACTGATTGAAACATTAATATTCCCATTAATTAGGATATATCTAAATATATGTATTATGTCAATATGAATCCTCAAGGGTTTCTAGTTTGATATCCTTTTAAGCTTCATCAATATGTTACTATGTGCTGGTCATTCATCAGTGACAATCAATCAATATTGATATATGTTGTTACAACTAATCAGTTTGTTTAAATGTTCTAGGAGTTCTCTCTTTATAATATTCGAACTGAAGTAAATAAATTCTATTTTTGATTATTATTTTAGAATTTCCTATTTAATATTTTGCAGGGAAAGAAGTTAAAATCCTAACTTTCCCAAGAAGTTTCGTCACATAGCATACGGATTTCAAACGAAATCTAAATGAAATATATGATACTTTCTTAAACCAATGTGCTTATAAGCAATTTATATGTTTTGTAATGTTTTATTGTGGATTAATTTGAAAAAAAAAAAAAATGGCTAGGATTATTTTATCGATGAAATTGTTAATGATATAAAAAGTTTCCAAATAATATTTTTAACAACTTTCATCCTTCCATAATCCCCCCCCTCTGAATGACAAGTTTTAAAAAAATCTCATACAGCTAATTTCATATTTTATAGGCCAACATATTTTATGGTATTTTAATTAGTTTATCAATTTTTGAATAAAAGGAAAAACAAATAAATCGATTAATAGACATAATGACCAAAAATTTTGGGTTTCGTCAATTTTATAACTTTAACAACCAATTTTATCAGTTTAACAACAAAAAAAAAAACTAAAAGTCAATACAAGTTTGTTTTTTTTATGGTTTTTCCAAAAAAGGCTACAACGATTTTCTTTAAACTTGAAATGCTTTCAGCACTGATAAAATGTAACACTTATTTCAAACACTTTTCGTTAGGCACATGTACACATTGTCTTAAGGTGAAAAGTTTGAATTCAGTTTTCGACTAATTCCAAAATAATTGTCGGTGGATTGTATCATGAGGAGATAAGTAAGTATTGCAAGTTTAGTTATTTAAAACAAATTAAATTAATGATTATTTATAAAATATATATTTTCAACATTTGTCCCAGTTATAGGTCATAACAGATACTCAACATAATTTTTTGTAGTAAATTGAATGTTGAGGTTCGGTCATACAAAAGAACTCTCTTTAAATTTCTACCGACGTTTCGGCAAATTTATTCGGAAATTGCCTTTTTCAGGGTCTGTACAAAGGTTTCAATACAAATCATATTATTAGAAACAACATAAAATATGAACTTAAAATAAATATTTTCAAAATAAATTAAAAAAAAAAATAAACTATATAAATAAACTAAATAAAAAGTATGATATATATAGCACATTTAAATTTATTTTAAACTATTGTTGTAGAACAGATCAATATTAAACTAAATCACAACTATTAAAACTTTGACAATATGTGGCATATATAAGAGTAAAGTATGGAAATAACTTAGGAAATGTACTTACAAAAATTTTCAGTTAGAATTACAGTAGTAATTACTCTAGTTTAACCTGTGACATACCATCACCAAGTGTTTCGGACATTGGATGGGTCAAGGTTTATAAAGGGCTAAGAGAGCGGATGGGAAAACCGTGCCCTAATCTGTATGTTGTTTTGGAAATTCCAGGAGATTGCTATAACTAAGGGATAGGTTTTTGGTGTCGGTTCTAAAATTGATAGAAAATTTATCTTTTTTAATATGAATCATTTCCAATATATTTCTTTTTTTATTATTATTGTTGATGGAGAGTATTTTAGTGTTTTCTATGTCAAATTCATGTTTGTATTGTATGCAGTGTTTCGTTAGTGCTGTAGTCAAGTCACTCGGTTTTTTAGTTTTACAATCGTATTTATGTTGGTACAGTCTATTTTTTAAATATTGAGATGTTTGTCCTATGTATGTAGCTGGGCATTGTAAACAATTTATTTTATAAATTATATCTGATAATAAAGTTGTGGGTGTGGGGTCTTTTAGTTTAGAAAAGAGTTTTTTTAGAGGATTGGAGTTTTTGTGAGCAATGGAAAGGTTATATTTCTTGAAAATTTTAGCTATTTTTTCTGATAGACTTTCTATGTATGGGATAGAGATATAGGATATTGGAAGTTGCTGTGATGGCGTAGAGGGAGTCAGGTTGATCATATTATCTGTGGATCGTTGATATAATATTTTTTGGACAATATGGAGAGGATAGCCATTATTTTTAAATATCTTAGATAATTTTAATTTGTCCTCATCATGGAAACGGGGATGGCTAATATGAAGTTCACGTTTGGTAAAGGATTTAACAAAGTTGATTTTCTGGTGATATGGATGATTGGAAAGGAAATGGAGGAATCTGTCAGAACGTATGGATTTCATTAACCAATTGGTAACAAGAGAACCATTTTCTTCACGGTTAATCGTCATGTCTAAGAAATTAATTTTATTATCAATTTCTTTTCGTGTGTAAAGTGTAAACGGAGATGGTATGTATTAAAGGTATTCAGGATGGTATGGATATGTTCTTTAGGGACAGCGGTTAAACGTCATCAACATATTTGAAGAAAAAAGGAATTGTAAAGGGTAGTTTTTTAATAGAATTTTGAATAATTCAGACATGATGCTATCCGCAACAGTAGGTCCTAGGCTACTTCCCGTGCCAAAGATTTGTTGGTAAAAGTGTTCATTGTATTGAAAATATCCTGATTTACAGTAATGGGATAACAGAGATATGAATTTTTGAAGAGGGATATTAGTTTTATTCTCTAAAAGATGAAAATTCCTTTTTATAATTTCTATCGTTTCTTCAATGGGAACATTTGTAAACAGGGAAGCAACATCTAATGAAATAAGGATATAGTTGGTGGGGATTTTTATGTTATCTAATTTTTCTTTTAACTTAAAGGAATCTTTAATATTGTAACTGTTATCAGAAATGTGTTTTAATATGTCGGTTAGGAATTTTGGAAGGTTATATGTAGGTGCATTGATGAATGAAATTATTGGTCGTAATGGATTATTGTTTGCATGTGTCTTAACTAAGCCATAGATTTTTGGTGGGCTGGGTGAGGAATTTGAGAGACGAATTTTATTGAGATCAATTAATTTTTGTTTGTATAAGTCTGTAATTAGTTTGTTAGTAGTTGTTTTAATCGAGTTTGTAGGATCTTTGTTAAGTCTGTTGTAAGTTTCTGAGCCAGAAATTAGAGAAAGAATTTTTTTATCGTATTCGTCTGTGTACATTGCCACTGTTTGTTTGGTTTTGTCGGATGACAGCATTATGATGTTAGGATTCTGGGATAGGAATAATTTTGAGGCTTGCACTAGGGACGAGATATGCAATGTAGAATGTTGATGGGTTTGGGATTTGTGTAAATGGTTGGTGATAATATTAACAAATTTTGCTCTAGCAGAATCTTGTTCATTTACATCTAATTTATCAACACCATATTCTATATCGCAAATAATATTAGCTATTGGGATATTGTTTTTATAGCAAAGAATAGCAAATTTAGGACCTAAACTTAAGCATAATTTAACATTACTAGTTATATCTATATCTGTTAGATTGATGAACCAAGATTCATTAAATGTTAAGTTTAAATTTGATGTACATTTCCTGTCTAGGTTATTAATTTTTCTTATTTGTCTATCTTTAATTTTAACAAAAAACTTATATAATTTTTAAAACTTTATATAATTATTTTTAAAAACTTATTATAATTTTTTTCCTTTTTCTTTTATGTTTCTTTGTTCTTCTTCATGAACAATCCCTCTTATTTAATATTTATCACTGAATTCAAGTCATTTTAAATGACATATTTATTTGCCAGTGCTCGCTAATTCAAACCTACAAGTTCTTGGAGTTTTGAAGTTCTACTCTGATTGTGTTTCGTAGTTTTTACTTATATTTAGTCTGACACTTTTTAAAATGAATGAAAATGTGAAATAAATAAAGAAATGTGAATGAATAAATAAATCAGAAATATCAGTCAGAAATGTGAGTGTAATAAGAGTGGGAGTGAGCAGGTTACTGTTTAACAGAAATTTGGTTAAAAGAAGAACAAATGGATATCTTTGTACCTACAGGCTATAAAGTAGCTTCAGCTTTCTGCAGAACTAAGGCTATCCATGGTGGTATTGCAATTTTAGTCAAAGATGGATGTGATATTAAAGTTTTAGATAGAATCAATAGTTTATCCGTTGAAAGAGAGTTTGAACTAACTGCAATAGAGACATATAATATGATTATAATTAGTTTATACCGTTCACCTCAGCCTGACTGTGATATATTTATTAAGAATTTAGAGGCTTTATTCAATCATATTAGCTATTTAGGGAAAAAGGCTGTGTTATTAGGTGACTTTAATATTCAGTTTTTATTAAATTTAGACTTTAAGAATTTATGCCTAAGTTATGGATATGAAATCACAGTTAATGAGTGCACAAGATTGAATGCTTGTTTGGATAATATTGTTACTAATCTAGATGCAAATGAATATAAAGTAAAAGTAATTAACAATCATATAAGTGATCACTCAGGACAATGGATTTATATTAATAAGCAGCCTGCATCAAAAGAACAATGCAGAAATATTGAAAAAAGAAGAGTATTTACTGAAGATGGTATTGGATTATTTAATCACTTAGTGGGGAACATTAACTGGGACTTAATGTTTACTAACTGTGATATGGATCAAGATTTCTATTTATTTATTTCAGTTCTGTTATATTATTATGAGTATTGCTTTCCAGAAGTACAACTTAGTAAAAAAAAATCAAAAAATGTCTGGTATTCAGAGGCATTGAAATGTCAAAAAGAGCACCTTGATCTACTGTACGACGTAATGATTACCAACAGGAACGCTGTTTTTGTTGAACATTATAAAAAATTTAAAAAACAATACAAGAAAAATTTAATGGAGGCTAAAAGATCAATGGAAAGCTACTCCTAAATTTGGATAATAGGAACAAAACAGCGTGGAGTATAATTAATGGAGGTGTAAAGAAACAAGAAAACATAAGTACACTTCTTAATGCAGATCAATTCAATACTCACTTTATAGGATTATCAGGAAATGTCCATTCCGAAGAGTTAGTAGGTTATTTTCAAATCCCATTCATTTACTTAATCCAATAGCATTTAAAATGAGAAAAGTCACTGTTGATGATGTATTAAAGGTGGTAAAGGAGATGAAAAATAAAAAAGCACTGATCACTATGGGTTTTCAAACTTTATTATTAAAAAAACTATAAGCTCTGTTCTGAAGCCACTTACAACACTTATTAATGGTTGCATCACACACGGTAAATTTCCATCAGTATTGAAAATCTCAAAAGTTATATCGGTGTTCAAGAAAGGAAATTTGAACGATTTGAATAACTATAGGCCAATAACACTGGTGCCTATTTTCTCAAAAATACTGGAAAAAATAGTAGGTAATCAGCTGCTCACCTTCCTAGAAAATAACAATTGCATCAGTAAGTCTCAATATGGTTACAGACCAGGTCTAGTACAATTGATGCCGTGATTAAACTTATAGATGTAATTTTAGAAAATTTCGAAAAGAAACAAAGCACCATCATTAGCTTCTGCGACTTGAGTAAGGCATTTGACATGGTGTCTCATCAGCTATTATTGGAAAAGCTTCAATATTACGGTATTACAGGAGTAAGTTGGAACTTATTTAAGAATTACCTGCAAGAAAGGAAACAGTATGTCAACTGTAACAGCCAAATTTCTGAATTAAATGAGGTTAAACAAGGAGTTCCGCAAGGATCTGTTTTAGGACCAATATTATTCCTGATATACATTAATGATTTAGACATGGCATTTTCGGGAGAATGCATCTCATACGCTGATGACACCACATTAATAGCGAAAGGCAGGACTGTTGACGAGGGGACAAAGAAGGCTAATGGTAACATTTCATCCCTCAAAGAGTGGCTGCAAAAAAATGAATTACTATTAAATGAGAAGAAAACTCAAAGCTTAATATTTAGCCTGATTGAGAAGAAAAAGAAGAAACTATAGCATTTCTGGGTGTCACAATAGATTGCAGGCTTACTTGGAAAAGTCATGTACATACCTTGAGTAACCAGTTATAAAAAATAATTTTTTATTGAGAAAACTGCGTGAAGAAGTTCCTGCTGAGGTTATAAAGCCTGCCTACTATGCTCTATTTCACTCCAGAATGGTATATGGTATTGAGCTATGGGGTGGAATCTCCGAAGCTTCTATTGTATTTAAACTTCAGAAAAGAGCTATTAGAACAATGATGAAGAAGAGAGCTCGAGTCAGCTGCAGGCTTCTCTTCAAAGAATTAAATATAATGACGCTACCCTCAGTATTCATTTTGAAACAAGCACTGTATAAGAAAAAAGAGCCTTCAATTGAAACTAGAGGTGATAAGCATAATCACGATCTACGTAATAAAGATAATATATGCATACCTTACAAACGACTAGTGATGTCTAATCAACTTTGCAGTGTCATGTCGGCGAGAGTATTTAATAAAATTCCCTTAGGTGTAAGACGGTTAAGTGAGAATCACTTCAAACGAATCATCACCCGTTTCTTGATGAGGAATTGTTTTTATGACATAAAAGAATTTATAAATGCAGAATGGAGTGATGAACATTTCAAACAAGACTGAAAGTTTTAATATACGTATAATATAAGGTTAGTTTTAATACACAGTGCGAAGTCCGTTATTCTAGTATTAGTGGCATATAGCTGTTATTGTTTTTCTTATGTTTGACGTGCCTTTTATATTGTATTTATGTATACAGGTAAAAAATAAATAAATAAATAAATAAAATGCTGTAGCTAGTTGTCGTCTATATTGGGGGCACGCTTGTAAATAATTACCTTTTTTTTTTAAATAAGAAGTTAGTGCATTAAAATTAATTAAACATCCCTAAATATTTTATAATGAATGATGTTGAATTCACTGTAATTGAAATTCAAATTATATCTTTCAATTGGTAATTAGATGCAATAATTGTGGTATAGAAATCTTTTGTACACCATATAATATAAACTGCTTTATGAGTACAGGAATGTGTATTTAAATAGAGTTTGGAACAAAAGTAATTGTGAGGTATAACATGTGTACAGAATTTAATTTACTTAATTTACCTGTTTGTTTATTCAGAGCTATGCTTCATATGAATTAGTCTGTAACAAACTTTACAATATATATATTTTCCACCATTTTAACTAATCTTTTATCAAAATATAAATTGAATTTAATTAGAAAATGTTTAATTACAGCACTTAACAACTAGGTTTTAATTGTTTCAAACAATATCATACATATCATTACTTCTTTTAGTAACCAATATTTTTACTCCAGGCCAGGACTAATCTTCTTTACAGTGTCTTCTCTGTGGCGGCATCATAACTTTTAGAACCTTTTCATTTGTAACTTTTTCGCTATTTTCTTTTCTTATTTATTTCTGTACAAATATTAGGATTATTTTATTAATTTTTTTTCCCACCAGAGAAATTTTTATTTTCAGTTGTTAGCTTTATATTGTGTGGATTAATACCTTGTTAATAAATGTCTTATAATGAAAATATCTAATATTTTATTTGGGATAGCTTAAAACTAAAAATCTGGCTCTATAATCGACATAGAATCTGCCTTCTCTACCATATTTCACCAGTAATCGCAATTCAACAAGCTGAAGCCTATTAATTTTGGAACTACACATTCCATATTCTTCTCGTTTGGGCTCATGCCTTTTCGTCCTCTTGGATTCCTTATTACTATCTAATTTGATAATAGTATGTAATTATAATTGTAATTTTCCAATCTTTCATCATTGTTCAACTTTAGCGATTTCATAATTTAGGTGATTTATAAATATATTCAGCCAACTTTTTGCTTCACATAGTGAGCCTGTTGTTCTATAAAGTTTCAAAATTTCCTACTCACTGTTCGTAAGTACTTTCTTTTCTTCTGTAATTGCTTTTCTGTTCATTGCAAAGACTAAAGTCTCTGAACAATCCTGTTTTTTTTTTTAGTCTTGCGAAGTTTCCTGACAATTTGTAATTACCAAATCATTCCGAAAATTTATTACTTTTTCGCTGTTTAAAATATTAATTACTCTTCTAAATGTTTTCTTCTTACTAGGATAAAGTAAATTCAATTTACTAAATCTGAATTATTCAGAAGAAATGCTGTGTTAGTGGTAATAAGAAATTATTGAATCACACCTATAGATGGATACGGTTTTTGTGAACATTAAAGTTGACTAGATCTTTGGCCAAGTTACTAAAAGCGAGGTCATTAAAACGTAGTGGTCGCTATTTAATTAGGAAATATGAATGTTGATTGTTGATTTTTGGTTTAGATTTCAGTTTAAACTAACTGACCAGTCCATTTTTATACTAATAAAATGCTTATCTTAACCTAGAATAGTATTTAATGTTAGGACATATATTTTTTAATTCTATTTAAGTATAATTCAGGAACTTTATTAACATAAAGTAAAAATAAATATTTTATTAATGAAAGATTTGCTAATTTTACCATTTTAAAACATTTTGTTCAAGGTTTTAGTTCTGAAATATATTTTCATACCTGAACACCTTGATATTGGAAAGAGATGTATTTTTGACTTTTAATAAGGAATTATTGAACGATAAAAAAATAAGATAAAAATAGGTCATTAGAATAAGCTCTTCTACATCTGAAATAGAAGCGTCAATAATAATGAATTAGAATCTACTTCTGGTAGAACTTTTACAGTACAACACTTAGCATCATCAAGATTGCACACATTCACTGAATTTTGGCCAGCTTCTGTGACTAGCTATACTTTTATTTGCCAGGCGAATTTTGCTTTTGAACCAGCTCTTCAGGTATCTTATACAGTTTTATATCACAAAAATACTACAATTTTCTGAATGAATCATGTTGAGTATTTTAGTAGGAACCTCTGTCAAAATACTGTTGAGTTATAAAATGTTTTCTGTCTGTAAAAATAGTTTTAGATCAGCCCTCCCAGAAGTTAGATTTCATTCAGAGATCTTTTAAATCTTTGCACTACTTCAAGTCAAATATCTGGAAAAACATTTCACTTGATATTCCTATTACTAACTTTTGTTATCCCTTTTTGTTTAAAATTTTTACTTTCTCTTACTCCTCCTACTGTCAAATTTTCGATATCGAGTTTTCACCGGAAATATTCGTTTTGAGGTCCCCTGAGTCCAAAAAAGTGGTTTTTAGCAAATGGTCTGTGTGTATGAGTGAGTGAGTGTGTGTATGTATGTGAACAGCATAGCTCAAAAACGAAAAACCGAAGAAAGTTGAAACTTTACCTTCTGTTTAGGTATCACCATGGGATCTTACGGTACGTTATCATTGTCAAAATTCCTCAACCGGAAGTACTACTTTACTAGTTTATTTTATTTTATTTTTTTGCGAATTTCTCAAAAAATGGCTCCGACGATTTTCTTCTAACTTTTTACATCAACTACAAATACTAAGATCTACAACTTTTATTTGAAACATTTCTCCGGAAAAATTTATTTAACGGCACTTTTGGGGGAGTGATGGGGGGGGTTCAGTTTTCCTCTAAAGTGCTATTTCAGTTTATCATATAATTCTTTCATCTAAAAAATATTAATTATAATTAAATGTGTTGTTGAAATTCTGAGTTTGAAAATAATCGTATGACCTGAAGTGCGTTTTTTTCTGAAATGTATTATTCAGTTTTCTAGTATTTTTTTTTTACTTTCTTGCGCTTTTCTCAAAAATGGCTCCGATGATTTTCTTCAAACTTGGTATAATCAACTATACATATAAAGATCTACAACTTTTATTTAAAACATTTCTCTGAAAAAATTCATTTAAGGATACTTTTGGGGAAGGGGCGGGGTTATGTTTTTCTCTAAAGTGCTATACATAGTTGAATATACAATTCTACCATCCAAACAAAATTAATTACAAATAAATAGACGTCTAAAATTCCGAGTTTCAAGAAAATTAGTAAACCGGAAGTACGTTTTTACTGAGAACAGTTTTTCCAGTTTTTTCGACGACTTTCACTAAATTTGGTACACTAACTCTAGAATTTGTCAATTACAATTTTGAAAACTGGACTTAAGAGAAAGTTGTGTGAGTATTTCATACCAGATTTTTCTTTTTCTGAGAAAATTGAGTTTAGGGAAGCTTCGGGGAAAGCTTCCTGCAAACTTTTACTTACTTATCGGCGGCTAACTCCTAGACCTTAACTAGATCCGGGACACCATTCCACATGAGTAGCACCATTTTTCGGAGCTCATCCTCGTCAGCTACCTCTACCGATCTGCATTTCTTGGCTGCCTTTCACTGGTGTCATTCGCACCATCATTGTGCACCACTCTGATACAATATTCTACTCTTCATCACATTTTGTATTTCATTAAAATTTTTACGCAGTTTTTTAAAAAAAAAAAAAATATGTTAAGGTAAATAAAAACAACACACTCTATTATTTAAAACAGGTTTTTTTTTTAATCCATTTTTATATTTAATAAAAACATGAAGAGGAAGCCGCATATTTTATTAACTAATATTATATAATTAGTTTTTTCATTAAGTTTTGTTTTCATTTTTCATTGATCAAAAAAAAAAAAATTCATATTTAATAACATCATAATCCTAATTTATTTATAATATATTACACAGTTTTTGCTTTTTTAATTAATTTTTTTCATATTCACTATATATATAAGTTGTAATCATCTTAACTGCACTCTACCAGTAGATATATCAACTAAACACATACCTCATGTATTTTTTTATTATTATTAAATAATACATGGTTTGTTCATATGTATATGTATATATATTTCTCATACTTGTTACATACATAATATCAATATATCCAAAATAACTTCTTTTGAGCTTTTATTATTTTTTATAATATATTTTTTAAATATATTTTTTTTTTTATTTCTTTTTGCATTTATCATCAAAACATAAAATACATAATATCTGATAAAACCTCCATTCATTTAAAATTTAATTTCATATAAATTTAAACTATGGCCATTAATCCAAATTTTTTTATTTTTTAATTATTTGTATATATTTTAAAAAAATTCCAAAATCCACTGTTAATAGCATCATCATCACAGTTAAATCACTACAGTGGGATTAAGAAGGCCCAATATTTAATGATTTGTAATTAATATTATTTACTGTATTTATTTTTATGTTTTCAAATATTGTGTTAATATTGTTAATATAAATGGAAGAATTATAAACTTTTAAAGATAATAAATAAATAAAGGTTTTTATTAGGAATATTACAATTAAATATTGAATTAATTATAATTATCACAAATTAATTAATTTCTCGTAATTATAAAAAAATTATTATTTTTTTTTTTTTAAAGAAAAATATTAAATATTTTTTGTGATAATTTATAAGTAATTATTTTAAATTAATATTAACAACTATGATATTTATATTATTTACAGTTTCATTGTTGTTAATTATATTATTTTAAAAGAAAATTATTGGGAGACATCAAACAAAGGACAAAACCGGAATTAACACTTATTTAATTCAAGGGAATGATTTTATTGATTAAAATTATTTTGATGAAACTTGATTTATAGTAAGAATCGGAAATTAATGCTTTAATTTTCTTATTTTTTTTTTATTAATTAATCTTTATCTTATTGTTTATTTTTAATTTGTGAAGAAGTAATCTGATTTAGTTTAAAAATAGTGATGACTTTATTTTCTTCCAAATTTCTTTATTGCAATATTGTAGTGTATAGTGAAAATGGCGACGGGGTTAGCTCAGTGGAAGCGCGCTGGATTCTTATGAACCTGGTCGTGGGTTCGAGTCCAGGCAGTATTGGCCAAAATTTTTTTCTTTCTGGAAGTCTCTACAAAGGGTTTTTTCTTTCTAGAAGTTCACTGTCCCGATGAGGGCATAGTTTGTCTCTATCCAGAAAAAGAACTCTGCCAAGTGGTCGGTTGACAAGCACTAAGAACTCTTTAGGAGGGGCACAAAGGAATTCAGTTCGCAGTGCACTCTACTCTTCAACAAATAAAAGAAAGAAAAAAAAAAGCGAGATGAAGTGTTCCTTCAAGATGGATTGATTGTTTTCGGTGGACTTCAAGCAAATCATATGTGCAAGGGGTTAGTGTCGAATCTAAACTACATAGAATAGGTCTTTAGTTTGAAGCTTAGATGGGAATGTATATCTGGGAAAATTTAATGACCTGGCCTTAATCAATAGTTTACCATATTTTTCTGGCAAGCAAAGGCGCAGTAACCCCGGTTCTTGCGGGCGGAAACCTTTTATAGAGTCTGCGACCAGTATCTCCAAGAAAAGCTTAGAAATGTGGAGGAAATCAAGACAATATTGTTTTAGAGAACCTCCCAAGACTGAAGCAGCAGGTTAAGACGTTTCTGGGCTCTAAGACAGATGAAAATCTGTGCAAAATAGGCTTTAATATACTGACAGGTTTCCGTTATACCCATGGGACAGCTGAAGCAACATTACCTAATTACACTTGTAGATTCAGTAGGGTGATGGAAGAGATTCCAATACAACCTCCTGATGAATTGCAATTCATCCAGAGAAGGTTTATAAGCTTGAATATATTACAGGATCTTAATGGAAGAGAAAATTCTCCCTAGAAAATTTCTAGAGAAATTGTCTGGACAGGGTGTTGTAGATTGAGAGGCACATAGATTTGCGTTAGAAATTTATTTCAGACGGTGATTAATAAATTCTTGTGCAAAGAATTATGTATCTAAATTTAGTTGAACTGATTTAGAGCTGGATTTGATTGCCCAACTATTATTTGACTGTTCATTTTTTCCAGTTGAAAATGCGTTTTTCTAGGATTATCTTTATCGTCTTTAGTTTTATATATATATAATTCAAAATATGTGTATGTGTATAGAAATTTTCCTCACATAAACCCCATTCCAATTTACTATTAGAAAGATCGACGAGCCAGTTTTATTACAAATCTATCTACAGTTTGAGAGAAAACAAGCGAATCATTAAAACAATTTAGTTTCTCAAAAATTAGGTTAAGGATTAGAATTTCTTCTTCTATTATTAAAAGAATAACAATAAGAATATATAAAGATTAATTAATAAAAATTAAAGCAGTATTTCCAATTTAAAAAAAAAAAACAAAAAACAAACAAAACAAAAAACTCGAATAATCCTAATTAACATTTATAACATGCCTAAAATTAACAGCTATATATTTACAAATAAAATTACTTATTATTTATGTTTTTTTTTTTTGGCCATGACTGCCTTCATATTTCATTCACTGAATAAATAGTGATTTAGTAGGCAGTACTCGGCTGACTAGATATTTCACTCATTTATATATATATATATGTAAGTTTACATATATATGTATAAGTATATACTAAATATATATCTAACTATGGAAATGTACTTAAATTTAATTATATCAACAAATATTGCACAATTCCAGCCTTATTCTTTTAATTAAAAAAAAAAAATAATTTACAGATAAAGGATGAAAATAAATAATAATAATAATAATTATTATAAAAACAAATATTTTTCTTTATATATTGTAATATATAATACGATAAAAAGTAAATATATTTTATTATATATATGTACTATGTATTTATAGAGATATATATATACTTACTCAAACTTTATTTTTCACATATTTTAATACAAAAAAATCCGTGTTTATTTATTTATTTATTTATTAATGTTTATGTTTTTAAAAAGTTTCTTTTCCTTTTTTCTTTTTTTGGAAATCTTTACATCGTATTTTTTTTTTTTTTTAAATTATTTTTATTTTTTAAGAAGAAGATATATCTACTATTCTTTATTAATTATAAATCTACAAATATTTGACTAATTTATTTATTTTATTAGTTGGTAACAATTTCGTTTTCTTAATTTTATTTTATTTTTTTTTAACAATATTTACAAATATCTTTATATAATATTTATTTTATACATATAAACATCACCGTTGTTTATAAGTATTAATACTTAGTTTTTTTGGTTTTTGTTTTTGTTTTGGTGGATAAGTAAGGGTTAGTTTCTGATTAAATTTACTTTTGAAGTTTCAATGTTTTTTTTTTTATTTAGAGACTTAATTGTGTTGATATCTTTTAACAAAGTTACTTAGTTACTTAGTTTTCAAACATTACTACTAATTACCATAATAAATTAAGTATAAACAAAAAAAAAATCACAAAACAAAACTTAAAAAAAAAATTAAAAATATTAATTTAATATTCTAGGAATATAATAAATAGAAAAGGATGATTAAACTCTTTTGGGATAAGACACAGTTTTGTTGGAGTATCTCATATTCTTAATGAAATTGATGAAACTTCATAAGGACTTGATTGATGGGAATACAATGTCCATTTTATGTGGACAAAATTAAAAAAAAACAAAAACAGATGAAAATACAGGGTGATCAGGGCAAAGTGGCCTAAACTTCACGCGACATAATGTTCTGGTAAAATTGTTAAATAAAAAATAAAAATAAAAAAACCCTATGGCGCAACAGCCCATGAAGGCCCAAGACTTGTCAGACGGCGATTTGAATAGAGGGGCGTGTGGTAAAAGCACGCCGCAGTTCCCACGCCGTTTAGTTCCGGCCTTCGCTACCTAGGGCGCTACTATCTGTAGCTTCCCAGTTTTTATCAAGGGGCTGGGCAAAACACCGACTTTGCCATCACGGGAATCGAACCCTGAATTTTCGTACGAAAGGCGAATGCGCTAGCCACTAGACCAACGCGTGAGGACGAAATATCCTAAACTGCTTGAAATTTTGCTTTCCTTCGCTTTTTTATTTTTTTTTATTTTCTCAGAGTATGTCCCAAAAATTCCGTCATCTAAAATATCCAGCATAGAAGTACCGAGAAGTTAATTGAGTTATTATAAAAATGATTAAGATTATACTTATAGGCTATAAAATATATGATTGAGAATGCATGCTAGATATCTTTTGTTGCTGAAACTTAAAGTTGAAGTCAATTTGCTACGCGAACTTGATGAACCATAGTTTGACGATAGATGAAAATCCGCCGAATCCAGGCTACATTAACAAAAACAACAAAAAATAGTCATGCTACAGTGGATAAAAGCGCAGAACTTGGTTGTACGTTATATATACCTACTTAAACAAGTATTAGTGAATTTTTAAGAAGTAAACCATTCCAGAGGAATGAAGCTATAGATTAGGTTCTCCTGCATCTCAATATTATTGAGGTATTTTACTATCGAGACCAGGTTCCCCACCCAAACCGTGGCCTTTTTTTGACCCACTTGTTCCCCTATGGTCTTACAATAGGGAAGTGCACACGGCTAAGCTATTCTTTCGGAGTTGTTTTTTTGCCCTTGTAATGGGGACCCGAATCAGTAAAGATTCAAAGGATCGGAAGAACAAAAAATCAATCTAGTTACTCGCTACCTAGGCCAGACTAGGGTGAGAGATTCTATATATATAGCTCCCCGAGCTAACCCTACTAGGGGACAGTTTTAAAAGAGTCTACGTCCAGTTAACAACCAGTCAGCAACCTTCTACTACGTTCTCATCATTCAGCCAGTTTGTCATATATATATATATATCTCGCTACCTAACTTCTGTTATACGTACACTTGTTTTGTTATATGTACACTTGATTGGCGTTTGTGTGTTCTTTCATTATACAGTGTTCAGCATATATTCTAGTTTATTTCTCTAAAATCAGCAGCTTACTCGAGGAATAATCACGCGTTGGTCTAATGGCTAGCGCACTCGTCTTTCGTACGAGAATCTAGGGTTCCTTTCCCATGAGGGCAAAGTCGGTGTTGACCCAGCATCGTGATAAAAAGTGGGAAGCTGCACTTAGTAGCGCCCTAGGTAGCGAAGGCCGGAACTAAACGGCGTGAGAACTGCGGCTTGCTTACCACTCGCCCTCCTTTTCAAATCGCCGTCTGGCAAGCCTTGGCCCTTCATAGGCTGTTGCGCCATGGTTTTTTTTTCTTTTTCTTTTAGGAATTTGGGTAGATCAAAAAACATGTTGCTTGGAATTCATTATACTTGACTTATAATTTTCAAAATGGCAAACAAATCATAGAAATGCGTAGTTTAATCGTAGTTACGAGTTAAAAGTGTTTTTTAATTCTTATAATCCTCATTACTGATAAACAAAAAATAAGTTTATGTTTTTAAATCCGGTTCTATGGAGGTGAGGGATAAAGTTCAAGTTCTCTCTCCCAATTATATTCAGGCGATTCCATGATTGATTAAGTAAATAATTCACCCGAAACCTATTTCCACACCTGTTTACGAACTAGGAAATGCTTTTAAAAATAACTTTACCCGAATCCAAAGCTGGGGAAACCTTTTCTTTTTTTGAATGTGTCATTTATCGAATGTGTCAGTTGGCTGTGGTGTGAATCACTGTAAAAATATTCTATACAATACTCTGCTTTCTTCCATATGACCTCCTCCTACACGATTTTCACCTATACCTCTAGGTAGAGATATATAGACCAAAGAAATATGCAAAATATTCCGGCTATACCTTTTCTTCCGATCCCAAATCTTCAATTAGCTCACTTTATATCATGATGATTGGATTTTCTGCAATGATAGAAAAGATCAAAGATATTTTGGGGGGGGAGGGGGATATTTAATTTCTTTCCAGCAGCCTGTTTATCATGTATATTGTTGATAAACCATATGATCCTGTAAACCTGTTCAAAGAAAAGAGAATTTGCATTAATTTACAAATTAAATTTAAATTCTTAAAACTCATATCTTTCTATTTTTATTAATCGTATACAAATGCAAAAAGGAAATTTCAGTCAATCATCAAATTCCCTACAGACATGTGTCTTTTCATCAAAATATTGTATATTCAATATTATAAAAACAAATTAAATTTTAACTAATAACAAAGAAATTTAACTATAAAAACATAAAAAAACAATAATAATAAATAATATAAAAATAATTGTAACTATTTTCCATATAAATGACTAGAACATTTTTCTATTTTTCTTAGGAAAGTTTCCGGAAAAGGTGTTTACTATTAGGCACTATTTTTTTTTTAATTTAAAAATCCTGTGTTAGATTTGTTTTTTTTTTTTTTTTTTTTTTAAGTGAATCGTTTCTGGATAGGTGAATATTATTTTTGATTATTGTAATTATCCTTCAATTTTCAACTCCATCTTCATAAATAAATCTAATTATTTTTATTTTACTTAGGGAGCTGATTGAAGTGATATTAATAATATTTACACCTCAATTATAATATTTCATTATATGAAAATTAAATAACAATGCAATTAATTAAAAAAAATAAAAAAAAATGATATAATAAAAATAATAATAATCAAATAAACCATAGCTTATAGCTTATAGATTAGATTGCCTAATTTAGATTTTAAAGCGATATTTATTTTTTTTTTAATCACTTTGCCAAAATATTTAACTAAACACTAAATATATATTATATTCCCATAATTTCTATTTAAAAAACTTGTTTTTTGTATTCATTGTTTAATTAAATTTTTTATAATAAAAACTTTGCAATTATAACGCCATAACTATACAATCTAATCTATAAATTCATAAATTTTTTTATTTATTTTTATTATTATTTACAATATTCCCATCTAGAAGACAAAAAAAAAATAAAAGTTTCTATTTTAAAAGACATGATAAATATGTTAAAAAAATGTCGGTAAATAGCTTTTGAAAAAAAAAAGAAAAGAAATGTGATAATATGGTTTTTTAGTTTTTCTATTTTATAAAGTTCAAAAGTTTAAAGCTTTGAACAAAATCAATAAACAATCCTTTTTTTTCTTTTTTTTTTAAAAAAAAAGAGTTAAGCTCTAAAATAAACCAGATCATGTTGAGGTTATAAATATGTTTATATGTGACACAATTATAGTTTATATTTTGGGAAATATTTAACGTTTAAAACTAATTTCTTTTTAATTAAAAAAAAAACTTATACTCGTGAAAAATGCAATAAAAATTCATAAAGCTTTTAAAAAAAAAAATAAATAAATAAAAAATGAAATTATCGTGATTTTTCCAAAGATGTGATTCATTATTTGCATAAACTATTTTCTAAAATTACAAACGTATTAGTGATTTTTTAAAGCTTTTCGTTAAGCTAGAATACAAACACAAAATACGTTTGAGATATTAAAGTTTAGCATTTATGAATCACCTGGACCATTATAATAAATAGGTTTAATTATCTGAATAGTTAAATTTGCAATGTAAGGAAGAGGATTAGCTAAGTGGATAGCATACTGGACTAGCAACGCGGAGGTCTCGGGTTCGAGTCCAGCTGTGCTGCCGTTAAATTTTTTCTTCCTAGGAGCCTCTCTACACCTCACTGTCCGGTGCTAGACAGTGTTGTTTGTAACGAGAGAACACTGTCCGGAAGCCGGCAGTGCATTGATTAGGCTCCAAAGTCGCCAATTGATGTGCCAATTGATTGATATTGATGCGCCTTAAATTAAAAAAAAAAAAAAACATTGCATTTTAATTAATGGATATTGGGAATTAATTATTTTTTGATGATTAAAATTTTTTATTAAATTAATTTCTTACACCAAAAACTTTTCAAAATTTTTGAAAAATTAAATATTGAGCTATAATATTATTTATAATTAAAATTAATTTTTTAAAAATTTAACTGATTTGAATGAAACAGAATTTTTTTCAGAAATTCTATTTTATCAAAAATGATTTTTGAATTCGAGTATGACAAAGAAAATGATGTATTGCCAAGATATATTCTAATCAAAAGATAAATTGGGCTATTTAGACTTTTTTATCTACCCTAAATAACAGCTGTCATTTGCAGAATATATCGTATTATAATTTGGATATAATTCTATTGCGGTTGGTCAGCTAAGGCCAGATGCACACATGCGGTAGGATGCCGTTACGTTACCGTTGCGGCGACGCAAAACTCAATGCACACTATTTCGTGAATTGACGGCACTATGGTTTTTGCCGCCAACAAAGATGGACGTACATCACAGAAAACGCGTGTTATTTGCTTACCTTGTATATAAGAAATATATCTTGAAACAGAAGAGGCGATATTGGATACATCCATTTACTGATTCAAGACTTATAAGAGGTAGATTTCATACATCATTTTCGGATTTACGAGGAAATCCAGTCAAGTTTTTTAACTACTTTCGAATGAGTGTTCAATCGTTTGACGAACTTGCTGGAAACATTACTGATAACATTAAGTCACAAGATACATGGATGAGACTCTCTATACCTCCCCTGGAAATGCTAGCTGTAACTCTAGGTAAGTAAATTAAAAAATTGCGGCAGATCACCGGACGTGTGCACTGTTCAACAAACAACAAGCCTCTGAGAGAACGGAGTTGCGTTTGCGGTGCCGTTGCGGTGCCTCGGGAAACCGGCAGAAAATGCACGCAACTTGGCCGTCTTTCACTTGTTTAACATAGGAAAGACGCGGAGTCCCATTTGTCAGAACTGTGATGACGGAGTTAGGGAAACGGTGTATCACTACTTATGTCAGTGTCCCCGTTTCGCTGGAACTAGGTTTCGTATATTTGGGAGGACACCACTCTCGCAGGATTGTCTAGGCGAGTTGGAGTATAGGGATATCTTGAGATATTGTAGATTAACCGGCAAGTTACCGGGGGAGACTAATTAAGGGGTTACGGGGGGTACCGGGAGGATAAGAGCCATATAGGCTTAGGTCCCGCGCCTTTGGGCACCCGTTTCCGATAATAATAATAATAATGGCCGTGCGGTCACGCAGCGTTGCCGGATGTATGTGTGCAGTATCGCATAGACTCATGTGTATCCCACACCGCAATTCCGGTGCCGTACGTTTAAAAAACGGATGTGTGCACCGGGCCTAAGAGTAGTATTGTAACTTAGCTGTATATTATAAACTGATAAATTCAAGTAGAAATTTTTTCATTAAAGATTATGGTTCTTTCTTTAAATGGAATACCGCCACTTTTAATATTTACTGATTTATGAACTGAAATCAATTTTTCTTTTATATATTAGCCTGTGTGATGAAGTTAGAATTTCCATTCAATAAGTCGCTAATTTTTCTCTCTAGGTATCCCATAAAACCGGAAGACGTAGGTTAAAGACCGTTTTAAACTGTTTACTCAACTGTTCATCTATCTAAGGTTTCGTATACTTTAATATTTCAAAGCATATTTCACACGAAAGTATCTTCAAAATACTGAGAACAAGCAATGTTTGTTTAAATCTCCAATAAAATGGAAATTTTGAGATACAAAGCATTAATAATAAATAAATTCATCTTCCTTCCCATTTTATATTTTATTTAACCTTTTGCCGCAACAAAAAAAAAAAAAAATTCAAAATTAGAGCACACTCCAGGCCACCGTACCTAGCGCATAACGCCAAAGCCGGTGTCTATGGTCACTTAGCCTTGCCTACATGGTAGGCAAGTTACCATCCCTGCCACATGGAGGCGGACCTCTACATATCCGTCTAGTCCGGCGCATTACCGCTACTTCATGAGCAAACTCAACAAACTATTTAATATTTATAGCACTTTCCATCAACTCTTTGCAGTCTCCGGGCCAGTTCTCTCCCCTCCTTTTCAGCATGAATTCCGTATGGATTCTTGCCTCCTGATGCACTGTATCCCGTTCATCGCATTCGCAATTCGGGGAATCTTTCAGTCCCATCTCATGGAGCTTAGAATTGAACTCCCCGTGGCCCATTAAATATTGCATTACGGTTTGGGATAGCTCCAGCCATCGAATCGACAGTCTGTGATGCAAGTTCGGGAAAAACTCATACTTGGTGCTCCGTTTGCCGCAACAGCCCAATAAAGGGCCTTTTTTTTTGGCAGACGGTGATTTTTATGGTACGGGGGGAGGGGGAAGAACGCCGTAGTTTCCGCCGCTGTTTAGTTCTGGTTTTCGCTACTATTTGTAGTGTCCCACTTTTATCACATTGCACGGTCAACACCGTCTTTGCGCTCACGAAAATCGAACCCTGAATTCTCGCACTAAAGATAAGTACACCGAGCCAGAGATTTTTGTCCGCCTTCTTTTCTTTAATTCTGGACAGATTTCGGATTTTCCCCCATTGTCAGAGTTTATAAAATCTTGTATAGATACCTTGGTCTCTATTTCTAAAGTTTCTGTCACACGCTAACACAACCTGATTACATTTTAATATGATCCATTCAGACTGCATTATTTTCCCTTTTATCATTTTTACGGCATGGGATGTGAGGATGGAATGAAGAAAAATATGTATTATGACTTTTTTTTGTACCACTTGTTACTTTGGCCGAGCTCTAAAGAAAGGACAGTTAATGAGTTATGATGAAAAATGTTTGATGTGTTTTTTTGAAGAAATAAACTGATGATTCCCAAAAGATCTTCTTATTGGTTAAAGACTTCCTTTCTTCCTATTTCTGGTGTAGGATTCTTGATGTTTTAAGGCTTCCGGTGTATTGGCTTGTTTAAGACTGATTTAAACGCCAATTCGGAGCTGTATTTATATGAAATCTGGGTCTACATTGGCAAATTATCAAGACGTTGGCGTCGCTTAGAGCTTGTTGTAATGATTCGTTGGGCGGGTCAGTTGCGCCATATTATGTTAGTGATAAAAAAACTTGATAACCATCAAAATAAGTGAAGAGAAGCATAATATTTTCATCAATCTGTTGGTTGGTCCCATCCTCATAAAAAAATAAAATCCCCTTAATCACTCGGTGAACTGAGTTTGACAGAAACTTGATCTCTACACAAACTTGATAAAATCTGACTTGGAGGAAAAAAGTATGGAATCGGTCAAAATTTTGGAAAAGAACCATGTTATGACGGATATAGTCTGAAGATATTGTCGAACGGACCTTGCCATCTAATCAACTGTAAGAGATTAGTTGTGTACAACTGACAGATTTTGGTCAATATGTCATAATTTGAAGGACAATATGAGACTGTGTTTCTCTTCAATATAGAATCCTAACAGACTGGAAATCCAAATGTCCACATTCGTTAAAAGTTTGTTGGAATTAAATCCGTTCATTTATTATATATTTCCATTTAGGTTTAATCATTTTTCAATTGCTTTTTTTTAACATTTTATACTTAGTTTAATGACCTATCTGAAAAAAAGAAAATTAAGTAATCAATTCGTGTTTTCAGAGATATCTGAAATATGCATATTTTTTTATTTTTTATTACTTCCTCTTATTTCGTCTTATATTAGAAAGTTAAAAGCATTAAGTAGTTTCCTTTTTTTTTATTCAAATGGTAAGGAAGGTATTTGTCCTCAAAAACAATATTACACCACATTATCACAGGCTTAAATCGATAAATTATATCGTGCATAAAAAGTAATTTATTATATATATAACTTCTTTTTTTTTTCATAGGAAGAAATGAATTCAAATTTGGGGTAGAAAAAATTAGCTAGAAATGCCCCCATCACTTTAAAATTAAATTCACGAGTACTAATGAACTTAACGGAAGACTGATTTTTTAAAAATATCTATAAATGATCGTTTATTATTCGCAATCTTTTCGATTATTCTCACCCTGGTCTCCGTTTGTAATTAGCTATTCCGGTCTTTTTTTTTTAAAAAGTAAACATTTACAAAGAAAACGCTAAAAAATTAACGACTTATCGACGAAGAAAATGCAAATTTAACCATCAAATATTCACCTTTTTACATAATTTTTTTTTTTTTTTTAATAAAAAAAATAGAATAATTAAGTTAATAAGTCAGAAAAGTTAACTAAAAATTTATAAACTCATCAAAAGCCAGCGGCACTTGTGGCTATCGGCTTGAGAGTTAAATAAAACGGTTCATAGGACGGTAGGCCTTGAAGATTGTTGGCCCAATGTTAATCTGACCATAAGTGATGCCTGTTGTTGCTGTTGCTGTTGTTGTTGTTGTTGTTGTTGATGTTGCTGTGACAGTTGTTGAGGCGGTGGCGGATAAGGGGGTCAAGCAGCCGTAGTCGGCGGTAGATTTGCCCCATTACTGCCGCATGCTTTTAATTCAGTAAAAATTTCCGTGAAAAATGCTGGTTCTGAATTTATTCTTAACATACTTCTAGATAAGGAGTTTACAATTAGTAAACAACGATCCCAAAAACGTTCTTTTGATTCTTCAACTAGGAATGGTTTCAATGGATATGATATTTCATTACCCATATAAGAATAAGATAGATATAAACATGTTAATACAACGGCTTGTAATTGTGGCTCCGTTTCTACTTCATCGCCACGAACTAGCTCTCTCACCAACATGTAGACGAATACAACGTTTGCTGGATTTATAAAGGCTACATCCTGTAACAGAGGAAATTAAAAAAAAAAAAAAAGAAGTTTTATTATTATATTATTTATCAAAGTTATTTTGTATAAATTTTTGTAAATATACATTTTACCACTCTACATAACAAAAAAAATCATGCTTCTTAACATTACCACAAGACAACGCTACCAATATTATGTACTGCGCATCTGACATGTTCTTTGAAATTTCAATGCTCAACATGGCCCCAGTTTAAGCAACAAGCTTCGACAAAAATCCCCCTGCTCCCCAAAGGGTTATGTATAAAATACGACTCAAATTCAAAGTAAAAAAAAAAAAAAAAGTCTGTCTAACCAGTCTTAAAAACAATACAAGAAGACTAGAAGAACACTCTTCAAAGTGAAAACAAGTCAGAAATAAAATTAGTCAGCAAGAACACCTTAACCAAGAAGCTTTAACGAAGAAAACAATAATATAACAATCTTACCAGTCTACCAATAGCAAAACGTTATTTTGGGCCGAAGTTTACTCTTCCAAACAATTCAATCTCAACTCTTTACAATCTAAGTAAAACGGTAAATAGAACGGTACAATCTAAGCATGGGCGTAACCAAAATGGGCAAGGGGCTGCTGTGAGGTGGTACAAATATTTACGAAATGGCCAAATTTAATAGAAATCCAAGATATTGTAGTTTTCATAGAAGATTAGATCGATATAATGGGGTTGTTGAAGGAGAGAAATGGTCTTGGTTAGAATGAATTAACAAAATATGGTTAACACTCTATAATATGATAACTGACACTGACTGCCTGGATTGTACACTTGAAATGATAGTGTATGGTAGAGTGGTAAAGTGTAATGATACGTAGTGATTGGCTGTATAAACTCAGTAGTATGAACTGTTCTCCTATCTGTCTCCCGTCGCTGTATTTATGTGATTTCTCCCACTCAAGTCCGAGAGAGTGGTCCTGTCATTTCCCTTATCTCTCCCTCTCTGCTACGGAATACTCCCTTTGGATACTATTACAATCTACTATCAAGTTAGATAATAGAAAAAATAATTAACGATATTTCTTTAGATATGTTGGAGTAACAGACAAAATATATGATCTAAGATTTCTATAATTTCTGTTTAATAAGTTGCTTTCTTATACTTATCAGTCAACATTTTTTTTTTTTTCAATAATAGCCGTGTTTGGAAACCTTTAATATCTTCAAATTATAATATTTTAATAGATTTTGTTGGTACTTGTTGTCCAAAGGAAGTAAAATAAAGCAAATATTGTTGTTGAGTCACTTTATTCTGGAATCAATTAGACAGGGTCTTCAATAGTGTGTGGGTGTATCCAGTTTTGTCTATCCCTTTCAATTATAAGTTCCTGTATCTGGTCTGAAATAGAAAATTATCGATTATATATATGTGTTTATACATTTTCAATGAAGGTATATATATATATATATATATTGCAAGTAAAACGATTTCTGGCACGGGCCAAAGAGATAAAATTGTTGTTTAAGCTTTTTAGTCTCATTGCCATAATATTTGTGTTAAGAGAAAAATGCCCTTAATTCCAAATTAAAAACAAATAGTCCAAACGAGAAATGACTGATTGAGGAGATATTACATGTTCTTAAAACACCAAAAAATCAATTTTATTACTGAACATCTCAAAACTTCGCTAGGTTATTTTTTTTTTTTTGAAATATTCATCTAAGGAGTGGCATCTATTATTTCGTAAGTTCTAATTTGGATGAGCGTAACTGTAGCAGAATTCAAGCGAACAATTTATAGATTTTAACGTCCATATAAATTGCGTTTTTACTTTCTCTTACTACCTAGTAAGAGGAAGTATTGTAATCGTGTCAAATTTTCGATGTCGAGTTTTCACCGGAAATATGCGTTTTGAGGTCCCCTGAGTTCAAAAAAGTGGTTTTTAGCAAATGGTCTGTGTGCGTGTGTGTGTGTGTGTGTGAACAGCATAGCTCAAAAACAAAAAACCGTAGAAAGTTGAAACTTGATTTCCGTTTAGGTATCACCATGGCATCTGGACAGTACGTTATCGGTCAAAATTCCTCAACCAGAAGGACCACTTTACAAGTTGGTTTTTTTACTTTTTTTGCGTTTTTCTCAAAAATGGCTCCTACGATTTTCTTCAAACGTGGTATATAAACTACACATACAAAGAGCTACAACTTTTATTTGAAACTTTTCTCTGGGACAATTCATTTAAGGGCAGTTATAGGAGAGAGTTGGGGTTAGGTTTTCATCTAAGTGCTATTTCAGTTTACTAGACAATTCTGTCATCTAAATAATGTTAATTAGAATTAAATATGTTATGGAAATTCCGAGTTTGAAAAAAAATCCGATAACCGGAAGTGCGTTTACTTCACCACTTTACTAAATGATTTTTTTCACTTTTTCGCGATTTTCTCAAAAATAGTTCCGACGATTTTCTTCAAGCTTCTTATATAAACTAAACATACAAAGATCTATAACTTTTATTTAAAACATTTCTCTGGGAAAATTCTTTTAAGGGCACTTTTAAGGGAGGGATGGGGTTAGAGCTGCCTCTAAAGTGGTACCATAGTTGATTATACAATTCTATCATCCAAACAAAATTAATTAGAAACCAATAGATGGCTTAAATGAGTTTCAACGAACCGGAAGTGGCCCTTTATTGAATCAAGTTTTTCAGTTTTCGCCCGAATCATAAATTTGGTACACAAACGATTAAAATTTTCAATTAAATTTTTGAGAATGGAGTAAGAGAAAGTTGTGTGAGTGTTTCGCACCAGATGTTTTTTTTTTCAAATTAAGTTATTTGATGTGCTTATAGCTGTACAAGTTCCTTTGCCGTGCCAAATTCTGACTTTACACTTCTTTATGCCAGTGAAAATCAAGCGCTTAATATTGAATCTAAGTTCTCACCATATGCCACTGCTATTTTCAATATTAATCCGTTTGTTTCTCTCAAATAACATTGTTTGAGTTAGAACCAAGAAGTCTACTTTGTTTGTGATGATTTACTGTACTTGGTTTGGGAGGTTAGTTCCTCCCAGATCATTTGCCCACAGACTCTTTATATCTTCTTCCCTTCTCTTCCCATTGACCCCAATACCCCTTTTTTCCCTGTGAATTAAAAGAGGGCTTTGCCTTATTGGCTAGGCCCCCCGAGACTCCTTGTATCTTTCATCTTCTCCCAAATCATTTGCCTACAGACTACAGCTTTCTTTCTTTTGCTTTCCCTTCTCCTCCCTTTGGCCCCTCTCCTTGAATCTTATTTTTACTTTTCTTATTTCCACCCAGCCAACAGGCTTCTTGTTTCTTCATCCCTTATCCTTTAGTGCTTCCTGTAAAGACCTTCATTGAAAGAAGGCTCTGCCTCCATTGGCCTTCCCTCTCTACTCCTTCCTTTCCTGAGATTTAAAAAGTAGACTTTGGCTCACTGGCTTGCCCACCTTTCTTTAAGGTTTATTAACTCCTTGCGCGCAAGTATATGTGCATGTGCGTTTGTGTGGCACATTATTTTTTTTATTTTTATACTTTAAAGCTTGTACACGTATCGTTTAACCCTTGCACATGTTTTACGATATTTCAGTTTAGGCACACTACGCTTACATTTCCATCATAAATCGTCTGTCATCTTGAATACGAGTATAATTGCGAAATTCAAGTGATGGAGCTTGGATGAAGGTTTATGGGAACCTAGGAATGGCCATTCCGTAATATGCAAATCAGTTACACTTGTTCGACCACTTTTGAATTTATCAACCAACTTGTTTGTACAATATGCAGGAATAAATTTCGATTGGTTTAACTTCCTCAAAAACTGAAATCATAACATTGAACGCAACTAACTATATGACTGATCAAATAACTGTGCTAAGCGCTAGTTTGCACAAGTATAGAACGGAAGATGTGTTGGCCAATTGGATTATGGTGATAGGAACCAGATCGGGTGACTTAAATATTTATTCTAGGATACATAATACAGTTTAGTTTATACATAAACTAAATTAAATGTAAATGACTTTAAGACGAACCATATAATGTATTTTTTGCTTCAGTAAATGGCAAAGTCAAGTTGATTCTAAAGTTTGCTTATTACTAAAGAAAAAAAAAAAAATTAATTATTTTTAAATTAAAAGGTTTTAAATTAATGGAAAAACGCCTTAGCTTATACTTTGTTACCTTAAGAATTAATTAATGCAAACTGGGAAGATCATAATCCCTATAACAGGCTAACTAATTTAGCCATGAATTACTGGATACACGGTGACTTAAGAGATGCTGGATATTATTCATTTTAAATGAGAAAAATATAATTTTTAATTATTTAAAAAAAAAAAATCATTTTAAACAATATTAAATTATAAAAGCCATTTTTAATATAACCGGAAATGGCACAAATAATAATAGACAACTGAATCATTGAAATATAGAAGGTTCAGTGCAAACAATAGATGCGCGTATAATAAATGGTAATTAATCTTATGTTAGGGAGTTAGGAGAAATTAAATTCTTGGAAATTTTAATGGGAGTCTGTGGTGGAATTGTGGGTTTTGTGGTGTCGCCGCACATCTGCTGAGCATATTTTGATTAAATGACTTCTAACATCTTTGTTACCACATCTGTAATTTGCTTTTTCCTTTACAGTTTTTGTAAAATTTTCATATTCATAAATTTAGTTTGGGAAATTTTTATTATAAATTTTCTTTTAAAAGAACCTGGTGTGAAATACTCACACAACTTTCTCTTACTCCAGTTCTCAAAACTATAGTTGACAAATTTTATAGTTTGTGTACCAAATTTAATGAAATTCGTCGAAAATTGAAAAAACTGTCCAGTAAAAGCGCACTTCTGGTTTACTAATTTTCATGAAACTTGGAATCTATTTATTTCTAATTAATTGTTGTTTGGCTTATAGAATTGTATAATCAACTATCACAGCACATTATAGGAAAAACATAACCCCACTCCTCCTTCAAAAGTGTTCTTAAATGAATTTTCCCAGAAAAATATATTAAATAAAAGTTGTAGATCTTCGTATGTTTAGTTTATATATCAAGTTTCAAGAAAATCGTCGGAGTCATTTTTGAGAAAATCGTGAAAAAGTGAAAAAAAAAATCATTTAGTAAATTGGTAAAGTAAACGCCACTTCCGGTTATCCGATTGTTTTTTTTTGAAACTCACGATTTCAACATCATATTCAATTCTAATTAATATTATTTAGATGATAGAATTGTTTTCATTAACTGAAATAGCACTTTAGAGATTTCAAATAAAAGTTGTAGTCTTTGTATGTGTAGGTGATATACCAAAGTTTGAAGAAACGTCGGTGCCATTTTTGAGAAAATCGCAAAAAAGTAAAAAATTTAACTAGTAAAGTGGTACTTCCGGTTGAGGAATTTTGACAGATAACGTAGTGTCAGATCCCACGGTGATACATAAACGGAATATCAAGTTTCAACTTTCTACGGTTTTTCGTTTTTGAGCTATGCTGTTCACATACATTCTTACACACACACACACACACACACACACAAACCATTTGCTAAAAACCACTTTTTTGGACTCAGGGGACCTCAAAACGGATATTTCCGGTGAAAACTCCATATCGAAAAATTGACACGATTACAATACTTAACTTACTAGGAGTAAGAGAAAGTAAAATGAAATAGACATGAAAAAAAACAAAAAAAAATCTGGTGTGCCTCACTCACACAACTTTCTCCTATTATTGTTAAAACAATTAATAACGAATTTTCAGTGAAATACAAATTTTATCTAATATAGAGTTGGTGAGATGAGTAGTACCTACCCAGGCAGGTACAATATTTACGATGTATTCCAGAAGAGAACCCCAAAAACATTTAACTGACCCCCCCATATATAACAATGACAATTTAAAGTCACAAATTGCGCCAATTATCTAAAAATCAATTTTCTTTTTGGAAAAATGTTCCAAATAAAAGTGATAATAGGTTTCTATCTATGCAGATAGCATCGTAAGTTTAAAAGTAATCGTTACAGTCATTTTCGAGAAATCCCTTCCCAAAAAAAAAAAATTCTTAAGAACCTATTCTGTAAAGTGGCACTTCCGGTTAACCGATTTTCTTCAAATTTGGAATTCTAGCAATGCTTATAAAGATTATTAATAATTATAGATGACAGAACCACACTTGTGCTTATAAAGTGATAATTATTAGAAAGCTAGACGTTTCTTTTTCTCCAGAACCCCCCCCCAAAAAAAAATCATCAATTTTCCCGGGAATATGTTTAAAATAAAAATGATAATTGATTAATGTGCTTAAGGTAACCATCTACATATGTTATAATGGTGTTGTTGAGGAGAGAAATTGGGTTTGATTGAATAAACGAGATATGAAGACATTGTTATAATGTAGCTATAAGTTTACACAAACTGCACTGGACTTTATAATGAAATTGATAGAATAAAAGGTGGGAGTAGAGATATGAGTAGAGATGGTGTAGAAATGCGATGTATGGTTGAATCTGATAGATATCCTCTAGATAGATTCTCATTGGCTTTTTACACAGGTTCTCCCACTCTAGCCTGCCTAAGTGAGAGAGTAGTCTCTGTTAACCAGAGAGAGCCTCTCTTCTCTCTCTTTGTTTGCCATTACATATGTCTTTAGATAGTATACGAAGTTTAAAGAAAATTATTGGAACCGTTTTCGAGAAAATTCTCAGAAAAGTGTATAAACAAAATCTGCAACGTAACACTTCCGGTGATAATAGATTTTAGACGGAAATCTTTGTGTCAAATGCGGTGATACTACCTAAACGGAATACCAAGCATAGCGATTTTTCATGTTTGAGATATTTTGTTCGCGTACACACTCACACTTATACTGATATTCGCTAAAAACATTTTATCATACTCAGGGGAACCTCAAAATAAGTATTTTTCGATGAAATTTCCAAATTTCAAAAATTTGATATGATCTCAATACTTCCCTCTTACTAGGAGTAAGAGAAAACTAATAAATATGATAAGAGCTTCCCTAAAGAACTACAGTAAATTATGGTGTTGATCCAAGTAGAACCAATTAGTATTTTCGACGTCGTCAGCCCATCTTAGCTTCAGGATCCCCACTCTAAAGTGCTCCTTTAGCTAAAGTGCACTCAGCTAGATTTTTCTAATTAATGAAGTTATTATAAAAGAATTTGTTGACCGTTGATGAATTATGTTTATGAAGAAATTTGGTGAGGATCGGTTCAAGAAAGAAACATTCAATTATGCCAACGTTTCGACATAGTTTCCTGTTTTTATCAAAACTTTAATATATAGAAAGTCGTGAAGATGTGGAGAAAGAATGTTTAAACATACACATTTGTTACATCGGAGAAACATAAAAAAGAAAATTAAAAGTTACTGTGTCTTGTCTTAAATCATCTACAGAAAGAAAAAAAAAATCTGGTGTGAAACACTCACACAACTTTCTCTTACTCCTGTTGACAAAATTATAATTGACAAATGTTATAGTTTGTGTACCAAATATAACGAAATTCGTGGAAAACTGAAAAAGCTGTTCAGTATAGGCGCACTTCGGGCTTACAATTTTCTTAAAACTTGGAATTTTGGCCATCTGTTTATTTCTAATTAATTTTGTTTGGATGATAGAATTGTATAATCAACTAAGATACCACTTTAGGGGAAGCTGCAACCCACCCCTCCCCTAAAACTGCCCTTACATGAATTTTTCCAAGAAATGTCTAAATAAAAGATGTAGATCTTTGCAAATTGATTTTGTATACGAAGTTTCCAAGAAAATCTTCGGAGCCATTTAGAGAAAAATAGCGAAAAAAATGGAAAGAATCATTTAGTAAAGGTCAAAAGAAACCGCACTTCCGGGTATCTGATTTTTTTCAAACTCGGAATTTCAACAACATATTTAATTCTAATTAACAATATTTAAATGACAGAATTGTCTAATAAACTGAAAAAGCACTTTACATGGGAACCAAACTCCACCCCTTCCCCAAAAGTGCCCTTCATTGCATTTTCCCGGAGAAATGTTTCAAATAAAAAGTTGTAGCTCTTTGAATATGTGGTTGATATTTAAAGTTTAAAGAAAATTGTCGGAGCGATTTTTGAGAAAATCGCAAAAAAAAACGTAAAAAAAACAACTAGTAAAGTTGTACTTCCGGTTGTGGAATATTGACACATAACGCACCGTCAGATCCCATGGTGATACCTAAACGTAATATCAAGTTTGAACTTTCTACGATTTTTCGGTTTTGAGCTATGCTGTTCACATACATACACACACACACTGACCATTTGCAAAAACCACTTTTTTGGACTCAGGGGACCTCAAAACGGATATTTCCGGTGAAAACTCAATATCGAAAATTTGACACGATTACAATACTTCCTCTTACTAGGAGTAAGAGAAAGTAACAGGAAACTCTGTCGAAACGTTGAATGTTTCTTTCTTGACCGATCCTCACCAAATTTCTTCATAACATTAATGAAACTCCCAATACTAATCGTGATTCAAAAGGTCTTTATGTCGTATTATCTGGAGAGCCGCAAACAAACGAGATATAATAAAATGAAATTTCATAGATTAATGAAATATTTAAAATATCATTTTTCTGATTATCATTCCAGCAACAATTAAGCATTACTCCAAAAATGGTAATTTTTTTTGCAACTCTCATAAGGGAGAATTATTTTAATTTCTTGATTTTCCCTATTTTTCTCAATTCTTTCATTTAATTGAGAGCAAAGCTTCAATTAAAGCTTACAATTATATTGTATAGTATTGAAAATAATTTTTTAATATTTTTCGTTCAGTTTGATTTGTTTTTTGAGATATTTTATTTCAGTGATTCCCGGGAGAAGTGACGTCAAAATAAAGTACCTTTTCAAGTTCAAGAGTTTTCTAAAAAAAAAAAAAAAAGTTAATAAAGCGTTAATTTTGCAATAGGCATCGCCTAAAACTGTGTGTGTGTACAAAAACGTAGTCCGAAATCCTAACATTAGTGCCTACATTGTGAGTCTAATAAATACGACAACATGTACTCGATGGAAAATATACATTAATAACTGAAATTCAAAAGAAATTCCAACAACTGGTATTTTATCCGTCGTAGCATGCATATTCATTTTGTTCTTGACCGGTTTCGGATTTTCATCCATTGTCAGAACAAATTCACCAAGTTCGTATAGAGAATTCACTTCAACGTAATGTTTCTGTTACCTTCACACTTGTTGGTTTGTTGGTTATTGTAGTGGAATCAATTGTCGTGATTCCTGATGTATGAAGTTAGATGTCTTGAAGAGGGATTTATTAGGCGGAAGTTAGTTTAGAGAGTTATTGCTTGAATTACTAACACTGAATTTATAAAAATAGAATATATTTTAACAATAATTTGAATGAGCCTAATGGTAACTACAATTAATATGATTTGATAAAAGTAAATAAATAATTCTAAAGTTAAATAACAAATAATTTAATGATTATAATAAATAAACTAATATGCACAACTATGAAAATAATTATAACTTAAAACCTTGTATAAGGACGCGCTCGGAACTCAAGTATAACTGCTGCTGTAAAATGATACTGATATAATAATGTGGCTACTGGTATAATGATGATGATATAATGATCCCCTCTTCCAGTGGGGCGAAGTTTATATTAGTCTTACTCACACACTGTCAAGTGTGTAAGTAAGTTCTCACACTAAGACATCTCTAGTAGCGTGCGACCTTGGTTAGGTCGGCGACCAGTGATTCAGGTCAGTGGCCAGATTTGGTCGCCCATCGGCGACTTTCAAAGACCAGGTGGCTTCTGTTCAATAGACAGGGCTTTATCGGTGCTTGTCTTTGATACCTTTGTATTGAAAAGGCAGCAGCCGGCTGTGGGGCCACTAGTTATAAATTACTCTTTTCTTTTGTTATATTTTGTGAAAGAGTAATTCCATTGCTATGTCATTACAGTTATACATATATATATGGGGGGAGTTATAAGGTTATGTTCAAAATCTTATAACATTAAACCTTATTAAAGGTTCGAACTTAACCTTATAACCTCCCCACGTGTATACAACCAACAAACCAACAAGTATGTGTGTGTAACAGAAACATTACGTTGAAATGAAACTCTCTACATGAACTTTGTGAATTCACTTTAACGAAGAGAATGAAAATCCGAAACCGGTCTGGAACCAAATGAATATGCATGCTACGACGGATAAAATACCAAATAAATTCCAACAAGTTTCGCTGAATAAGTTTATTGAAAAATTAATTAAATAAAAATACCAAGAAAATCTAGGAAAGAAAATGAAATATTTTTTTGGAAACATTCTTACTGACTTGTTAATTTAACTTGTCGCTAATGTTGGAAGAGTGTTTGGAATAATGAAATTAAGTAAAGAGACACTTTAGAAGAGAGCTTTGTATAAGTGCTTCTCCAAAGACAAAGATTAAAATCAATATTTTCTATAAATAGCAACAATTATAAAACAAAAGATCTTTAAAGTTGGTCAACATAAAATTCAAAAAATAAATATTAGAGAGTTCTTAAGACATTACAAACGAAAATCTGAAGTGAAAAACGCACCCTAGTTTCCCTCAATGCTATTATTATAATTAATGACTAAACGAATAAAAGTGAAGGAGATTTTATTCTTTAATCTGATAGCGCCATCTGTCTCAATTCCTTAAAAACTTTGTAAAATTTAAACCTAACTAACATGCTTCCCGAAAAATCATTAAAAATAATTGTTTAATATACCTTAATATTATCTAGATAATTAATATTATTTTTTCCACTAAAGTGCTCTCTTCTAGTATTTTATCCGTCGTAGCATGCATATTCATTTGGTTCCTGACCGGTTTCGGATTTTCATCTACCTTTAGAGCAAATTCACCAAGTTCATGTAGCGAGTTTACTTCAACGTAATGTTTCTGTTACACTCATACTTGTTTGGTTTGTTGGTTGTATACATGTTGGTTGGAGGTTATAAGCTTAATTCCATTTTGTCATTAAACACACACACACACACACACATAGTAACATAACCTTATAACCTCCTCGAATGTATAACCAACAAACCAACAGGTGTGAGTGTAACAGAAACATTACGTTGAAGCGAACTCTCTACATGAACTTGGTGAATTTTTACTCTGACGATGGATGAAAATCCGAAACCGGACAGGGAACAAAATGAATATGCATGCTATGATGGATAAAATATCAGATGTTGTCCAGCCTTGCAGACCCATCCTCATATCTAAAAAGTGCTGTCTTAGTTGGATTATACAATTCTACCATCTAAACAAAAATTAATTAGAAATAAAGAGATTGCCAAAATTCCGAGTTTCAAGAAAATTAGTAAACCAGAAGTGCGTTTTTATTGAACATTTTTTTTTTTCGTTTCCGTGTCGGGACAACGACGAATTTCATTAAATTTGGTATAGTAAAATTATAAATTTTTTCAATTACAAATTTTGTAAACAGCCATAAGAGAAAGCTGTGTGACTGTTTCACACCAGATTTCTTTTTCCTTTTTCTTATTACCAAACGTTTCGTGACATATTCAGTTAGGACATCCGAAAGAGAATATTTACCTTCAGAGATGTTGGTGTTATTTTCAAAAAACTTTTTCTGCTAGACGATTTCTCTGAATCGATATATAAAATTGTAAAAACTAATTTATGGAGAACATTTTTCTAAGAATTAATTGCAATATACAATATATTTTATAACAAAAATTTCTACTATATCTTGTAGCTTTATAAATCTAGAAATGTTTTAATGAAAGATTTTTATCATGAATTCTGTCTGTTGACAGAAAAAAAGATAACAAACTAGAAGGTTATATTTCAATGAAATAACTTAAAAAAAAAACGGAACAAGTGAATAAATAACGTTCGTTACACAACATTATTGAAACATTTCCAAGTTAATATTTAAAAAAATCTGCTTTTTAGTTTCTACTTTTCCTTGGCTTTTAGGAAAACTTAATTCACAAGAGTTCTTTGAATTAATAAATAATTCTCTATGAGTTATTTCTCTCAATCTAAACCCTATATAGGACTGACCCACTTTCTAATGAAATTTTATTACATTCCCCTCACTATTTAATTATTATTATTATTACAAAGTTATTCAAAATCGAATACTCACACTTTTTCTTATTACAATTTACAACTTTCCGATTTATTTATTTACTTACAAGGATATTACCCACATTAAATTTCACATATTTTTTAGATCTTCTTTTCTATTGTGCATCTCGGAGCCTTTTCAGTACAAGACAACAATGCCCATCAGCGGCCAGAGATTTTCAATCTTAGGAAGAGAAAAATCTAAGGACTCAGGGCGCCTAGTCGCTTCCCTTAATTTCACATATAAAAGTGTAGATATTGTGGCGTTAAATTTCTAATGTTTCTAGTGGATGTTTTTAGAGGTTGGACAGAGAGAAATTAAGGTAAGAGATAAGTTTTAGACATACTGAACACTAAATCTAGAAAAGTATTTTAGCGCGAAAAGAGAGAGTGACAGAATGCCTGGCAGAGTGACGGTGCGTGATGGTTGTTGAACGATGATTATTTAAGGGGAGAAAGTTGGCCTTATATGTGTAGCTCAACTTTCCCTACTCTTAACTTCTTCTTATAATATCGTCTTAGACAAATTCCTCTGAATTATGGCTAGAAGTTGTGATAGGAAGGTGTTGTACGCCTTCAGTGACATGCAATTTTTTTGGGGGCGATGTTTTATGATCGGTTGCTGTTAAGGTACGCCTAAAATATGTCACGGCAATGTTACTTGGGTATATGTTACAGATGTCCATTACATTTGTTATATAGGGTTGGTTCAATATTATTGACGCTCTTCTTCCTGAACCAGAAGGAATCACATCTATAGCTGTCTGGACTTTTCCCTCCTTTTCTTTTTTCACAATTTAATGTAAGTGAAAGTCGACGGGGTGTTTCACACTAGATTTTGTTTTTTATATTATTGACTCTCAAAATACTAACTAAATCTATTTTGAGTAAAACAAAAAAAATTCATGAGGTTCATAGCTGCTGGGTCTTTTTTTTCTTTTTTCTGGTGACTAACATGTAGACTATTGGTTCTAAGTAATCACATGTTGAAATAGATTGCTTAAGGCCATTCTTGTTTTAAACAAAAACAAGAAAAATAACAAATCACCTCGTGGTGTAGAGACTGCAGTCAGAGTGGGGGTGAGAGAGAGAGAGTGATAAAATAATGTTATGTGGGTCGAGGTCAGAGAATGTTTGTTGTAGAAGAGAAATGGATAAAGGGGTTGTTAGTGTGAGATAGAAGACGTGATGAGGAGAACACACGATTTTAATGGAGTTGTGGTAGTTTTATTATTTTAATTAATTTATTTTTATTATTATTTAAAGAGAGATATTAAAAAAAAAATAATAATTCTGGATAAAGACAATCAATTGATTAGAATTAAATATATATTGTTATAGTTTATAACAAATTTGGCACACCAAAGTGAATACACCCCCCCAAGATGGATTCGTCCTGAAAAATATCTCTTACCAGAACGTGTGAGTGAGAGGGCAAAGAGGGAACACTAGCGCTATTGATCTTCAAACGGCAGACTGACTAAACTGGAAAACCCTTTCACTGCGCTGTACACGCGCACAGTGAAGGTTCAACTCCCCTTTTCCAACCTTCAACCACGCTCCAACAACCCCGGCTCGTATAGTTGTACGTTTGCCGATTGTCCCTCCGCTCCCACTTTTGTCTAGTAGTCGCATAAGCTGCCGCAAACCAGGATAAAAAAAAGCTCTTTATGCGTATATATATATATATATCCTTTATGCATTTATTTAGAATATTACTATGTTGACATGAAATTATGTATCATCCTATGAAATAGTATACCTACTATTAATATTTGTCCAATATACCAAAATAGGATACACTCTCATCATTTTAATATCATCCCACATATGAAAACAATATTATGAAAAATAATATGGATTTTATGAATAATATGGACTCTCCCCTCTATAATTGTAATATCAGTCAAGGTTTCCATGCTCTTAATACTTCAGTGTCTATATCCTTGAATTTTGTCCAAGTTCAGCTATCAGAAAAACTGAAGAAAAAAATAAAATATGGGTTTAAAAAAAAACTAATTTCGAATTTAATGGCAACAAGTAAATAATATTGGCGTGACTCTCACTAATCATATATTCCCCCACCCAGACTATTTTAGTATTCAGATAGTCTCCAATAGATTGCGTGATCATCGCTGTTTTCAAGTCCGTGGATAGTATTCCCCCCCTCCCCATAAACTGTGTGGCCAGGATGAGTGATGGATAAGAATATTGTGAAAAACTTAAACTTTTGCATTTTCATGGTATTATTTTACTCTCACCTGTATTTTTTTAAAATAGTTATTTCCCTTTGGAAACATATTTTTTTATCAAAGAATTATTTTCATCTTCAAAATATAAGATTTTCCAAATTTTCTCTTTTCATTGGTTGTACAAGTTTTTTGATAATTGTCGACACAAATCATTGGGCTGACATTCTCTCATAGGAAATGCATTTTTTTTTTTTTTTTGAGGTTCTCTGAATATAAAATAGTTCATGAATTCAGAACGAGTGATTTCTTTTTTTTTTTTTTATCAGCGAATAAAAGTTTTTAACAAACTATAGATTGTGTTTTTTGTCGAGTTGTGTTTTGTCGACTTACTTTTAAAACACTTTCTTAAATTTCTAAATTATTTAAACACCAAAAAATATGCGTCTTTAATATTTTTTATAGATATGTGACTGTTCGTATTTCACCTCTGTCAGCCAAAAATCAGTCAGTATTTAGTTTTGTCTTAATTTGGTTCTAATTTATTTTAAGTACTTTGATTCTATCCAAAAAGGTTCTTTCTCCAGTTTACCTATTCAGCACTCCTATCCCACCGGTAGACCACATTCGTTATCTTGGTATGTTTCTGGACAAGCGACTAACCTGGAAACCACACACCAGACTTAAACGGACTTCCCTCAACAACCGCTTCAGACTGCTTGCTAGACTCCTTGACAAGCGCTCCAAACTCACTCTACAGAATAAAAGACGACTCTATACTTCACTATTCGCACCCATCTGGATGTACGGACTGGAACTCTTTGGAACCACAAAATGTAGTAACCTCAACCCTGAACTAACCAGAATACAAACCCTGCTGTCCAAAATACTCCGACGCATAGTCGATGCTCCTTATTACGTTTCCAACCATACAGATCTGAAGATTCCTTTTGTCCATGATATAGCAAAGCTCCGGTACACCACAGCAGACTCTCCCTTCATCCCAATCCTCTTATCCAAACCCTCTCCTCCACCACACTTCCAGGCAATCCTGCAAGGCGATTAAGGCCCGGCGACCTTCTGGGTGACTAATCAATGGTAGTGGTCACTGGATAACTACCATTCATGACCGTCACGTCATTCTTTATATCTCCTATTAGCCTATTTACTTGTGGCTTATTTATTTATGTAATTGTAAATATTCAATAAAACAATTAAAAAAAAAAAAAAAATTCTATCAGAGTCATATCATGAAATGTACCTTTTGGTATTTAATTTTTTTTTGCTAAATGAGTTTTGGAGAAATAAACTAAAATATATGGTGAACACTGTATAATGAAAGAAAACGCAAAATGCAAGGACTTTACAAGTATAATAGAAGTTAGGTAGCGATGTAGGATATATAAAGAGACAGACTGGCTGAGAAGGTTGAAGGTTGCTGACTGGTTGTGAACCTGTCGTAAAACTGTTTTAAAATATGTCTTGTTGTAGGGCTAGCTCGGCTGTGTATGGAATATATAGAATCTCCCACCCTAATCTGGCCTAGATACTAGATTGATCCATTTTTGTGTTTCTCCGCTCTTCGGATCCTATTACACAATCATATCTTGGCTGTATTCTGCTCCATTATAATTAGTTTTGTGAGAAACGTATTTTTTATAACTATTATTGTAATTATAATATATAATACTTTCTCACACACACACACACACACACACACACACACACACACATATATATATATATACTTATATACTTTCTCACATTTACAATGATAATATTTTAATAGTGTCATAAATAAATATGAAGCTGTCAACACATAGAACTGACACCTTTCCACATGTCTATTGCACCTGACTTAACATAATTTTACGAATTAATGATTTCAATGAACGCATCCTCTCCACTAATTTTTACTTTTTCTTATTTTAAGATTTTTGGGTTGTTGGTTTGGATGTTGAATTCTCTTATCATACTCTCATTGCAAGTAATGAAATACTCGTATAATTAACATCTGCACTAAGAAGGTGTTACTTGGTCACGTGAATATGTAAATTGGTGTAAATTTATATGGAAATTATTCCGATTTTGACGGAAACCTTCATGTGAGATTTTCTTAATGTTCATAAATATGAAATTTAGGTTACCAATTATTTCTGGTGTTTGAATGATACTGTTCAGGAAATGAACAGGGGAATTTTTATTTTATTTTAATCAATTTTAACAATTACAACACCGAGCGTCAGCGCCTTCAAAGGAGCTAACGCTGCGGCCGGCAAGACAGCCTGGCTCCAGTTAAGGGTCTTACAGCCAATCAGCTTCCATTCTCCACCACTACACAGGGTTACTACGGCCAAGATAGTGTGCGATAATCTCTGGCCCGAGAAGATACTCAAATTTTTACGCACGTCTTAGTACAAGTTTATCAGTACATATTCGTACAAATCGTATCAATTCAAGTTGTACACCTTGTTCATCAGCCATCAAGTTTGGCTGTACATGTGGTTACAGTGGCTGGGTCATAGCGTTGAGCAAACACCAGAGGTCCAGGCAACCGTGGAAGCTGGCCACCAATAAGGAAGCCCGGACGTCACCCTTAGAAGATTGAAGCCATCTCTTCAGTAACTACTATTTTTTGAAAACCACTAACCATTTACCATAATATATCCAGTTTGTTCTACTTCACTAGCCATATTTACTCTCATAATACAACTCAATACATACAGTCCACATCAAAATTCAGCTGAGCTATCAAACACTTACTATTCACAAAATAATTGTCTTTATACTAATTACACTGATTTACATTCAAATAGTTCAAAGTTAAGATCTTGTTCAACTATTAAAACGTTAAAAATAAAATATTATATTAAAATACTCGTATTTTCTACACATATTCAGTAGCCAATAATTAATAACATTTTTGTCTATTTTGTAATTAAATTTTGTTATGTTATTTAAAATTCATATATAACACAAATAATTTACAAAAACTCAATAAGTTTTTGCTGTTTGGGGGGGGGGATGAATACCAACAATCATTCTCTATAATCATGTTTATTTTTAAATTTAAGGCGCGTCAACATCTAGGTCGCCTGGAGCTTTCTCTGTGGATTGTGTAGTGGAAGAACGAAATAGAAAAATAATAGTTTTGAAAAATAGTTTAGAGTTTAGAATATTTTATAGTATCCTAAATAGTATTTTGTTAATATTTTTGTTAATTTTTTAGTATGTATCTTAGTGCTGTGAAATTACCTTCAAAAAGAGTGTATTTTAGAGTCAGGTATACTACAATCTAGGTCATTGCTATTAGGAAAACAAAGGCACAAAAATCCCGTTAGGTTAATACTTCCCCCGCTAGAAAGAGAGCAATTCCTTCGAATAGTCTGCCTTCAGCGTTCAAATAATACAAGTCTGACTTCTGCTTTGAAACAACTAAGTCTGATTCTGCTTTGAAAGCCATTGAGGAATCGCTCTCTTCAAATCAGTGCCAGATATAAGTTAAAACATAAGAGCTTTGCCTTTATTCTAGATTAACATCATTTTATTAAGATATAGTTGTGATATTGTAAAATACTTAAATTTACTTAGAGATAATATATTTATTTTAAAAACAGTGGTGCTCTCTTGATTAATACTAATACTTCTATCTTTATCTCAAACATACATACAAGCCCTTTTACAACACCGCTGAAGTCATTACTACACTATCACCAATAACATTACAATTGCCTGCTTCCGGACAGTGTTTTCTCGTTACAGACTACACTGTCCATCACCGAACAATGAGCTGTAGAAGCTCCTAAGAAAAAAAAATCTAGCACAGCTATACTCGAACCCGGCTCCTCCGCATGGGAGTCCACTATGCTAACCACTTAGCTATTCCTTTCCCACCTCTATAATAATTATTAACAAGAAAAAACCAAATTTAGCAGATAAACAACAAAGAAATGTTCAGATAGATAAATAAGCACTTTCTTTTTAAGATAAATAAATATGCAAAAAAAAAAATTAAAAAAATGGTTACTCTAAAAGAGCCAATAATAATATTGTCATTGTTTTTCGATCAAAGTTTAAATAAAAACAAAACACAGACACAAAATATCAAAGACAAATGATTTATTTGAAGTTTTTTATTTTTTTAAAAAAAGACGATTTATTATCAACCATCTTTTGTCATTTTACTAGAAAACAGAGTAAACAAATTTTATGCCAGAATTCATCTTTTAACAAGTTTGATGAACAAAGAATATTGTTCCAAACTTTGTTCTGGTTTTTATAAAATATTGTTCTTTTCTTTAAAAAAAAAAAAAAAAAAAAAATTAAAAAAGAAAACGTGTTCAAATATGTTGAAAAGTGAATTAGTTCTAGTATATATATATATATATATATAACTCACTTTTTTTTTTAAATAGAAGTAAAACTATATAATTTAATATAATATTATATATATATACTAAAGTCTCTCGATAGCATGGTACCTAGATAATGGAGCATGACTGCATGTTTTGCATGTTAATGTTGAGTTCGATGGCTAGTTGTCGTTCTTTGTATATAGGTCATTCTTCCTATCAATATTCTAGATAACAAACGCATTATTTAAAATTTTATATCATTCCTATCGCCATTATTATTAACATTTTTTTTTTTTTTTATTCATTTCCGAACTTTGTGTAAAATAAAAAATTTATTTTTTCTTGAATTGTCGGTGGATTAATTATTCTTAAATAAAATGAAATAATAGATTTTTGATGAAATTTCTCCACGCGAATCTAATTGGCGTAAGAAGCGATCAGGCGTATGGCTATCGTATTAAATAAATACTGAGAGTGTCAACTCGCAACATGAAAACTTGATAGTCTTACTCTGACGAAGACGGGGAAGAGAACTGGCCGGGAGACTGCAAAGAATTGACAAAAAAGTGCTAGAAATTTCAAAGTCTTTGTTGAGTTCGCTCGAGAAGTAGCGGTAATAAGAAGGACTAGACGGATATGTAGAGCTCCGCCTCTCCGTGGCAGGAACGGGAACTTGCCTACTGTGGTTTTGGCGCTTTGCGCTAGGTATGGTGGCCTGGAATGTGCGAATAATGATTTTTTCCCAGAATTTTCCCCAAATTTAGGTTTTCCTCGCCAAACTACTTCATTGTCCATCAATAATGTAAAATTTAGGAATTAAAAATATGTTCTCCATTTCTCTCTGTCTAAAGCATCCTCCTCCATATCAATCTATATCCAGCCATATCTTCCTCCCACAGCTTTTTTCTATGCAAGTCTTGGTCGCCCTCTCTTTCTTCTTCTTTCCGGTTCCCACTCCCAAATTTTCTTTGGCAATCTTTCGTCCTAAATTCGCCTTACATGTCCGTACCATCGTAATCTTCTTTCAGCAATGCATTCCAACACAGTCTTCTTGGTGTCCAATATTTCCCTAATATCTTCGTTTCTGACTCTTCTCGTTTTGACTTTCTGCCCGCCCGACGCCAGAAATTCATTTCGGTGGACAATACCTTCCTTTTTTCTTGAGAGCCAAGAGTCTATGTTTTGCTTCCATAAAGCATTATATTCTGTACTATGGTACTATATAATATATATATATATATTTTTTTAGGAGGGGGAAAAATGCCCAAAGGCACCTTCCAGCTACCCGAGTTTGGTGTGTGGGGGCTACCCCTCCGGAACCGTCGGAAGACATTACTTCGGGGGGGGGGGCTCATATGTATAAGTCATCTATCCTACTCTCTTCTTGCTAAATATTAAATAAATTCTCTCCTCTTCAGCTTCAGAATACACTCTATATACCCTGCAACTTTATTCCAAACGCCTTCCCTTCTAGCATTCTTCTAACTAGAGTATCTCTAACTAGGTCCAGTGTCTCTCCACAGTTGCTCTCTCTCTCTCTCTCTCTGTCTGTACTCCATCTGGTACACTTGAAGAAGGAGTGAGGGGCATCATCTACTTCTGCGTCACCATACATACACTTGGCGTATGTCCGTTTCTTCATCCTGTATAGGTAGCTCGGGAAGCATCCATGACCCGTCAGAAATTGCGTAAGGTAAAAATTAACCTCCCCGTTCTTCCTATTAGCCCATGCTATAGGGTCTTCGATCAGCTTGTATGTCCAACTAGCTCTTGTGTCTGTGCTTCAGCGTCTATATAAGCATGGTACTATATATAAGCTTCTTCGTTCCCTTTAATATATTATTACTCAATAAGTGATAATATATTTATAATAATAATAAAGTCTTACTCTGACGATAGATAAGAATTTGATAAACGGGCAGAAGTAACAAAAATGTACCATACTATGACGGATAAAAATCATACATAAAGAGTTGATAGGTATTTATATCTGTAGAGATCGTGTGCGAAATTTAAAGAAAACGTTTGAGCCATTTTTTTAAGAAATCACGAAATTCTGAACAAATCATATTCACTATGGCCAAACACCACGCCTAAACGGAACAACATGTTTAAACTTCCTGCTTTGTTTTCTTATTTGCGATATTTTCATTAATTTCCGGTGAAAATTCCATTTTGAAGCAATAGAGAAAATAAAAAAAAAATTAAATAAAGAAATTCCCAGAGAAATTATTTTTGCTCAAATAAAAATTTTCTCCATGACAAGTTGATAATATCAACAGCAAAAGCTATTTTTTTTCTTTATCACCCGCATTGCTTGTTTTTTCGTATGCTACTAGTTTTAAATTTTCAATTATCAACCTTTTGTTGCTTGACAGGGAAGTATTTAGGGGGTGGAGCGGAAGAGATAAAAGAATTATTTAAAAAATTCCAATAGGGGACCAAGATCAAGAAATCCAGATAATTTTGTTATTATTAACTATTTTAAAGATAAATATTAAATTGCTAAGATTATTAATATTGTCTGTTTTTTTTTTTCTGGATTACTACGTACAACTCAGTACAAATTAGATTTATTTCTTGTTTTTTAATTATCCATACTATTTTAAGAGGAAGAAGTATAGTTTTCACCGGAAATATATATTCAACGGTTGTGTGTTTGTACAAAAATATTACAAAAAACAAGAGAAATCTCAAGAAGCTCAAAAATATGATATTCCGTTTAAGGGTATATGAAGGTTTCGAAACAAAATCCATCAGCCGGAAGTGCGCGACTTCCTGAATGTTTTTTTTTTTTTTAAATTTTCTCGAATACGGCTTTGATGGATTTCTTTAAATTTGGAATGCTAACTCTTCAGATATTGAGTTAAAGAAAATTTGTCATTTTACGAGTATATATATATTTGTATTAATATAAGTTAAGTTGGGGAGAAAGTCGTGTGAGTGTTTCATACCAGGTTTTGTAATTGTAATAATTGTAGTAACACAATGTCGTGTGATCGTTACACACTACAGTTCTTTATTTTCTGAATGATATTAGGATTATATTTGAAACTAAAAGAATCTTAGTATACAATCCGAAAAGTTATTTTTGAAACTGTTATCCTTGAAAAATTAAGTTTTATCGACTGATTCAACCTGTATTAAAAGTTTCCTAATTTTTAAAATGATATTCAAATAGTCAGGCCTTAAAATTACAATGAGATGTTTGTACGGCCAGAGGAGTTTTTAAAGAAAAAGTATTCTTTGTTGCTCCATGGTTCGGGTGCCATTGGTGCCCTTCTTCAGGAGCTCCTTAGGGTAGGAGAGGAGTGCACGTTGAGAACGTTGAGACTAATTTCATTCTTAACATTTTCAGTCTCCACGTTCTTAACGTGCACTCCTCGCTACTCTAAAGAGATCCTGAAGAAGGGCACCAATGGTACCCGAAACGTAGAGCAGCAAAGAATTCTTCTTTTTAAAAATTCCTCTAGCCATTGCCGTACAAACATCTCATTTTCCTAATTTTATTTAGAAAAAGTCACACCTTAAAATAACCCTTACAAATTAGTACATACTAATCAAAATCACGTTATCATTAAGGATAAATATAAAGCATCACTGCGAATCTAAAAAGGTCAACTTTTATCTATATATATATATATTTTTTTTTTTTTTTGTAATCTTGCGGTACACTGACAGATGGTTGGCAAAATGTCGAGATATTTATTTATTAAAGGTCGAACTAAGGATGAATGAATTTTTTTCTTGTGTCATCCCCACCCCCCAGCCACCACCAACCCACAACTTGGCGACTGCCTCCAATATTAATCTTTCATTTTTCAATTGCGTGATAATATTGTATTTATCCGATTGATCTTATTTGTATCAATGTATGATGATATTTCTTGTATTACACACTAAGTATTACAAAATAATAAATGTATTAATTGAATAGAAAATCAGATATTGGTAATAGGATAACTGAAAAATAATTGGTTCTGGTAGTTTTAAAAAAAAATCTGGTATTAACAATTATACAACTTTTTCTCACACAACTTCTTGACAGACAATCTAAAATGACATTAAATAATAAAGTATATATATAACGTGCCTGCTGTGAGGTTCAACCAAGCATTCCAAAATCTATCGTCTCCAAACCTTACAGTCAAAGCAAAGATCCTACAGTCGAATGCTCCATATTTCACCTTCAAAACAACCATTAACCCACAACTAAAAGTACTATTTGTAAAAGATTTAATCTCGACCCCTATAAAAGAAATGTTATTCACACCTTTGTTCTGCACTAATCCTCTAATAGACCAGCTCTCATCTACACATCTTCTATATCTATCCTGATAATTCCACTCGTCGTTTGATAAGCAATTTAGTGAGCGTTGGAAGTCAATAATTGATTCATTTGAAGATCCAACACTGAAGGGTGGTAAACTCTTCTCATTATCATTATCAGTGATAATATTTACTTGTTGCAGGGCCAATTGCAAATTTTAAATCCAACAAAGCAATAAAAGAATGAAAAATAAATACATCTGGAAAATAAACACTCACACAACTTTCCCTTACTCCAGTTCTCAAAATTATAATTGACAAATGTTATAGTTTGTGTACCAAATTTAATGAAATTCGTCGAAAACTGAAAACACTGTTCATTAAAAGCGCACTTCCGGTTTACTAATGTTCTTAAAACTCGGAATTTTAGCCATCTATTTATTTCTAATTAATTTTGTTTGGATGATAGAATTCTATAATCAAATATGATATCACTTTAGAGGAAGCTATAACCCCACCCCTACCCTGAATGTGCCCTTAAATGAATTTTCCCAGAGAAATGTTTTGAATAAAAGATGGAGATCTTTGGATGTTTAGTTTATATACGACGTTTCAAGAAAATAGTCGGAGCAATTTTTGAGAAAATCGCAAAAACGTAAAAAAAAACAACAACTCCGGTTGAGGAATTTTGACAGATAACGCACCGTCAGATCCCATAGTGATATCTAAACGTAATATGAAGTTTCAACTTTCTACTGTTTTTCGTTTTTGAGCTATGCTGTTCACATACACAAAAGACACACACACACATACAGACCATTTTCTAAAAATCACTTTTTTGGACTCATGGGACCTCAAAACGGATATTTCCGGTGAAAACACGATATCGAAAATTCGACACGATTCCAATACTTCCTCTTATTACTAGGAGTAAGAGAAAGTACAAAATATTTATACGCGTATTACCAATTTATGAATTTCAGATATAAATAAAAATGTACCTCAGGTAAAAAACTAGGTAAAAAAAAATAGTTTTACTTCCGGTGTATACTGATTTTTATCAAACTAAATATTTAACAAATATTACAGTCATCTTCTTATATAAACGATAGAATCGTTATAATATACGGAAATGGCACTTTAAAGGAAATCCTAACGTCACCCTTCCCCCAGAAACTCTCTTGAATGAATTATCCGCGAAAAATGTGGCAAATAAAAATGTTGTAGCTCTTTTATTGGTTAATTGATGTACGAAATTTCTAAAAGCTTTTTTTTTGAAAAAAATTGAAATAAAAGTGATTGATTAAAATCTTTATACATTTTTATTTACAGTCTATGGAAAATCTATTTACTTTGATTTTGGCCATAGTTGAGTCTTTCAGTAAATAAAATGACTCTTTCAGCCGATGGATTTTGTGCGCAAGCTTTCTGTCGGATATGCCGAATTACAAAAACGGTAATAAAATTTAAATTTTCTGTGAATTTTTACTTTTCAGTTATGCTGTTAATTTTGGTTATGTATGAAAGGATAGATGAAGAGTTAAAGGTAATGTAAAGTAAAACGCTTTTTTTTTCAGGTGGCCTTAACGTCCAACTACCAAATTAAGTGTCGTGGACGGGGGTGAAAGCACCCTACTTTACTATTAACATTTTTTAAACGAATATAAAATTTAGCAGCTATACGCTCTGACTCGAACTGGGGATCTCCCAGTTACAAGTCCATACTCATAACCATTACACCATGCGCCTCATACACGCATTCATATACAAGTTGAAGGTAGATTCAGATTTTATTATTCCCGTATATATAAGCGTTAGTCAAAACTTATTAATCCTTATATCGAGAAGCTTGGACACACATACACGCACATACACTCTTACGGAGTATTCAATAAAAACACTTTTTCCAAACCTAAGAGTTTCAGAAACTGTATTTCCAGTAAAACACATATTTAACTCGATTCCACAATAACTTAGCAAATAGAATAAATAAAAAAAAATCCCAACAAACAAATTACTTTTTACATTATTTTTAGAGAACAAAACCGGATTTTAATATTGTTTTAAAATTTTAAAAAGATAATTATAATATAGCCGGAGTTTTAAACTTTTTATTTAAACCATAATATAGTTGGGGTTGGTAAGCTCCGTCAGTTTACCCTTGAACACTAGGAGATAAGTTACTAAGGTAAAATCCATAAATAGGTCAACCGTGCATTGGGTCATACAAAACTATGAAATGTTTTATTTGTTGAAGTTTTATGAAAATTATTTTTATAAACTTTTATGGCCATAGAATTATGAACATTTTTCTAAATTTAATATTTATTATTTATGAAAACATTTGCCGGTATTGTATTGTTTATTTAATCAATTTCAAAATGCACAGTAATATATTTAAATTTCATTTTAATATCTTTCTAAGTAAAATTAGATTTGATACTAATGCTGAGCCATGTTGTGCAATTTCATTTAATTTTTTAAACACCGTTAAGAGAAGATTTCTTTTTATTTCCGGGTTCAGTTTCTTTAAACTTTTTGTGCACACTAAATACATACATGTAGTAGAATATCACATTTATTTTAATTATTTTTCTGTATTAATTTTATTTTAGAAACATTCTGGGGGACTTTAGTCTTCTTTCTAATGAATTGTAAATATCCGGACGTGAGGAAAATTGGCTGACAAGAAAAGCGATTTTAGTTAATAATTTTTTTTTTTTCAAGGTTTCAAAAGTTTCTCGAAAACCACACCAACAATTTCTGTAGGCTTGACAAAGTTGGCATAGTTATCATTTTAATTCGAAACTTTATTCTTCCAAGAAAAATTAACGCTAAAAAAATACTGGTATTAGAAACATGACTAAAAAGGACTGCCTCTGAAATGTTGTTTTATTATAATATAAGATTTTATCTTCCTATATAATAATTACAAAGCAATAAATATTTATTAGAAATTTGTTTGAATGGTGATTTTGAAAAAATTTGTCAACCATGAAAGTTACAGTAAGAAAAATGCAATATGAGTTTTTCCAATTTTTACTTCCTCTTACTCCTAATAAGAGGAAGTATTACGATCGTATCAAATTTTCGAAATTAAATTCTTCTGAATACTTCAAAAAAATGTTTTTACCCAAATTTCCGAATGTGTGTGTATGTGTGAAGAAAATATCTCAAAAAATAATATATATATATGAAATGGCATTTATATAAATAGATAGCTTTCGTCTTTTTAAAGAAAATCGTTGTGCCTTTTTTTTTTGAGATAATCGTGAAAAATGGAAGGAAAAAAAAATCATTCAGTAAAACGGAATATGGGGGGATCCTGGTTCATGGATGGATCCAAAATGGCCTGCAGAACTGGAACCGCAATATATGTGAAGTTAAACCGGAGGCCTCAATTATGGATACTCCACGGCATTCCAGGCTGAAGTTTATGCTATAAAGGTCTGTGCTGAGGAGAACTTACGTTTGGGCCCTAGGAATAGGGAGATATGCATCTTTTCGGACAGCCAGCCAGCACTGAAGGCTCCAGGGGGGCATTCAGAATTACTTCTAGCCTAGTCGGGGAATCTAGGGACTCCTTGGAGGTATCAGAGACATTTTCCGTGGTAACCTGCTTCATTTTGTGTTCCACACAAGGGCTCCGAATCAAATAATCCCACCTTGTGCAGATGTTTCTTGAACCAACGTGCCCTGTAAACAGGCCAGTTATCAGAAAGATCTGATACCTGCATAGACCCACGGTCTTTCTGGTTCTTCTTTTACACAGCTCTGGCATAACCATTTAGCCATGTTTTGCCCCAGTATTTAGGTACCAGTGTCCTTGTAGTCAAAGATCCTACAGCCGAATGTTCCATATTAAGCCTCCAAAAAAAAAAAAAACATTAACCCAGAACTAAAAGTACTATTTGTAGAAGATTTAATCTTGGCGACTATAAAAGAAATTTTATTCACCCTCTTGTTCTGCATTATTCCTCTATTAAACCAGCTCTCATCTACACATCTTCTATATCTATCCTGATAATCCCACTCGTCGTTTGACATGCGATTTAGTGGGCGTTGGAAGTCAAAATTTAATTCATTTGAAGATCCAACACTGAAGGGTAAACTCTTCTTATTATCATTATCAGTGATACTATTTACTTGTTGCAGGGCCAATTGCATCTGCAGTTGTAAATTCTACTAAAGCATTATAAAAAATAAAATCTGAGTCCATTCTCTCAGATACGCCCTCGCCATACTTTTAGCTATCCCCAGAACAGGTTCCGACCCAAAGAAAGTGGTGTTCGCTCCATTCCTGGCCAGTTGATCGGCTACTTCATTACCTTCCGACACCCATACCAGCCGCACTTTATTGTGCCAGGAAAGCACCTCCAAGGAGTTGTTGTGGTGGTTGGTTCCGCAGAGCTGGAAAGTACTGGAGACATTTTCCTTGGTAGCCTGCTTCATTTTGTGGTCATCGACCGGTTTCGGGCGTTCGCCCATCTTCAGGATACGTTTTTCAAACAGTGTGACAACACAACACTGTCGAGTGTGAAAACTGTGTTTGCTCTGTGCAAGTCTGTGTTGTCACACTGTCTGAAAAACGCATCCTGAAGGTGGGCGAACGCCCGAAACCGGTCGATGACCAGAAAATGAAGCAGGCTACCAAGGAAAATGTCTCCGATACTTTCCAGCTCTGCGGAACCAACCACCACAACAACTCTTTGGAGGTGCTTTCCTGGCACAATAAAATGCGGCTGGTATGGGTGTAGGGACACAAGGTGATAGAAGGTAATGAAGTAGCCGATCAACTGGCCAGGAATGGAGCGAACACCACTTTCTTTGGGTCGGAACCTGTTCTGGGGATCGCTAAAAGTATGGCGAGGGCGTATCTGAGAGAATGGACTCAGATTTTATTTTTTATAATGCTTTAGTAGAATTGGCCCTGCAACAAGTAAATAGTATCACTGATAATGATAATGAGAAGAGTTTACCACCCTTCAGTGTTGGCTCTTCAAATGAATTAATTATTGACTTCCAACGCCCACTAAATCGCTTGTCAAACGACGAGTGGGATTATCAGGGTAGATGTAGAAGTTGTATAGATGAGAGCTGGTCTATTAGAGGATTAGTGTAGAACAAAGGCGTGAATTAAATTTCTTTTATAGTCGCCGATATTAAATCTTTTACAAATAGTACTTTTAGTTCTGGGTTTTTTTTTTTTTTGGAGGCCTAATATGGAACATTCGGCTGTAGAATCTTTAACTACAAGGACACGCAAAATAATTATGCCAGAGCTGTGTAAAAGAAGAACCAGAGAGACCGGGGTCTAAGCAGGTATCAGATCTGTCTGATAACCGGCCTGTTTACAGAGCACGGTAGGTTCAAGAAACATTTGCACAAGGTGGGATTATTTGATTTGGAGCCCTTGTGTAGACTGTGTCAGGAGGAGGAAGAGACGGCCTTTCACCGGTTGTTTGATTGCATCGCAATCGGCAGAGTGAGCTACGAGATTTTCGGCACGTTGAGACCGGAGGAAATCTTATTTCAAGAAGGACTGGTGGGGAAGAGGAGAGGATTTCTCTACTAGACATTAAGGGTTGGCACAATAAGCCTCAATGGGTAAGCTGCAGTGCCTGGATTGCAGCCCTCCCCCTTTGTCATTCTATTCTATTCTAAAACGGAATATCAAGTTTGAACATCCCCGATTTTTTATTTTTGACATATATATACACAATATTAAGCGGCATCAAAACTTTCATTTCCGGTGAAAAACGCAATTTTGAAAATTGGACACAATCGCAATATAATTAAAAAGGTTTTTAATGTTTGCAGTTAGCTTTCCAAAATAAATGGAAATCGTTATAGTTGTATTTGAGAAAATTTAAAAAAAAAAAGAAGTCATAAACCTATTCTGTTAAAATCAAATTTGCAATTCTTGCAGTGCTCCTAATACATATTAATATTATTATATAAGTGGCAGAACCAGGTATTGTACTGAATGGTACTTTAGGAGGGAAGCTTAAACCCTCTAAAGGATACTGATCCTTCAGAATCCAAGAAAAAAATCAATTTTCTCTGAGAAATGTTTCAATTAAATGTGGTAGGTATTTATGTGGGTTGATAGTGCAATAAGAAAATTAATGAAAATCCTTCCAGCCATTTTTGAGCCATTTTAAGTAAATCGTACTTCCGGTCGATGGATTCAGACGCAGTGAAGTACCTAAACAGAATACCAAGTTTTCGAATCCTTCCTATGATTCTTTCATTTTAAGACATTTTTTTACAGACACACATTCATATTCGCAAAAATACAATTTTTTTGGTTCACTCAGAGGATCTCAAAACATGTACGTATTTCCGGTAAAAACTCAGTTACGAAACTATAACATGTTCGCAGTATTTTCTTCTTTTACAAGGAGTAAGAGAAAAGTAATAAAAATAATTTTTAATTCCAATAAAACATAGTTCTTTCAATTTTTATGAATTATAGAAAGGAAAATAAATGTCTCAGTATATGTTATTGGAAAATGTTTTTCCAAACGTCCCAGTATACTGGGTTAGAATTTATATCTAAAAATAATATATAGTGTGCTAGAGCTATTGAATACAAAATACTCCATCTAACTTACAATCCTGTTCAGTAGTTCAGATATATATAGTGTTTCTGTTGAACATTTTCTCTAATATAATATTTTCTTTCATATATATATATATTTCTTTTTTCTCTCTAACTAAAACTTTTCTTATTTTTTTTAATGTTTATACGAAATCATGGAATATAAAGCGATTTAATTTTGCTGTTGCTGTATCCTGTGTATTTTAAAGATTGGGCGATTTTTTTTATAGCGTACGCTAAATGCATGTCGAACATCTATCAAATTGCTACATCACTATGAACAATATCTTTAAATACTCACTAAAATTTAAAAAAAAATAATAATATATTTATTTTAGTATCGTTCCACTTTTAGTGTATGTACAGCTGAAGCGAGTAATATATATATATATATATATATATTGCCTATAAGGATACAGGACCATTTTAGCAAAGACCTTCTGTTTGAAAATATTTACAACCATGTCCAAAAAATAGAAATTAAATATCATTACTTACATCACTTGTTTACTTTCTCTTATTCCTAGTAAGTAAGAGGAAATATTGTAATCAAGTCAAACTTTCGATATTGAGTTTTCACCGGAAATATCCGTTTTGAGGTCCCCTGAGTCCAAAAAAATTGGTTTTTAGCAAATGGTCTGTGTGTGTGCGTGTATGTGTATGTGAAAAGCATAACTCAAAAACGAAAAACTGTAGAAAGTTGAAACTTGATATACCGTTTAGGTATCACTATGGAATCTGACAGTACGTTATCTGCTAAAATTCCTCAACCGGAATTACCACTTTACTGGTTCATTTTTTTTACTTTATTGTAATTTTCCGACGATTTTCTTTAAACTTGATATATCAACTACCTTTACTAAGATCTACAACTTTTATTTGAAACATTTCTCCGGGAAAATTCATTTAAGGACAATTTTGGGAGAGGGGTGGGCTTACGGCTTCCCCCTCTAAATAATATTAATTAGAATTAAATGTGTTGTTGAAATTCCGAGTTTGAAAAAATCCTGGAAGTGCGTTTTAATTTACCACTTTACTAAATAATTTTTTCACATATTCGCGATTTTCTCAAAAATTACTCCGACAATTTTCTTGAAAGTTCATATATAAACTAAACATACAAATATCTACAACTTTTATTTAAAACATTTCTCTGGGATAATTCATTTAAGGGCACTTTTAGGGGACGAGTGGGGTTATGTTTTTCTTTAAAGTGCTATCATAGTTGGATTATATAATTCTATCATCCAAACAAAATTAATTAGAAATAAATAGATGGCCAAAATTCCGAGTTTCAAGAAAATTAGTACACCGGAAGTTTGCTTTTACTGAACAGTTCTTTCAGTTTTCAACGGATTTCATTAAATTTCGTACACTAACTATAAAATTTTCAATTATAATTTTGAGAACTGGAGTAAGAGAAATTTGTGTGAGTGTTTCACACCAGATTTTTTTTTTTTTAATACTTAAATGTTACAATTATCAATAATCAATTAAACAAGTTATACAGAGATAAAAAAACTATTCATTAATTATAAAACGGCGTAATTTAAAAGCTCCTATAGTATTATAGTATAGATCCTTAACTTTACTACAACTTGACGGACAGTGAAAATAATAATGATTTAAATTTTCTTCTTCCTTCAAGTTACGAAACTGTACTTAAATTTAGGTCATCCAGGTTATGTTTATTTACTTTGTAAAAGATATATAAATGGTTATTGCTAGCTAATCTGGTTTGTATTATTGTCCTAATTTTATACTCCTAAAATAAAATTCATTATATAAAATTGCATGAAGAGAAAAGTATTGGCATTTAAATATTGGCGATATTAGCGCGAGTATAATGATTGAAACTCGGAGGAAACCTCTAAGCAATTTAAATTTGAAGTACACCAGCGCGGAGGTGACTAACTTCCTCTAGGTTTTAAAGTGGGACAAAAAAAATAAGGGCGTTTTAGGACACACACACTTCAGCCTGCAATTGAGTATGTCATAGCATTTTTTAATTACCGACTAACCTTAATTATTTTTCAATCAAGCTAAGCATTTTCAACCAATTATACTTTTTTCCCCCCTACTTAGTCTTTTGAATAAAGGTTTAAATTAATCAGAAAAAAATGACAGAAAAGTGCATTATAAACCAAACAAAATTGGTGTTATTTCGGATTTAAAAAAAAAAAGTTTTAACTTGATATTATGTGAGCTCCGTTTTTTTTGACGCGCCTTGAAATAAAAAAAAAATTCTTGACCTATTTATAATAGAATATGGCAGTTTTCTTTTCTTTTTTTTTTAACAGAATTTCTGCAATTTTTGCTTCATCCATATTTACCAAATATTTTGTACAAAAACAATATTCCAAAAAAAAAAAATCTGGTGTGAAACAGTCACACGAATTTCTCTAACTGCTGGTAATTTATTGTTATTATTTGTTTCCGGGGAGGGACCAAACCCTACGCTATCCAAAGCCTCAATGGGCCCATATAGCTACTCCAAGAAAAACAACAAACCAGGTCTAGAACAAAAATCCAGACCCGGATCTAATCCATCTAAGATTCACCGCAGTCCGAATAAATCGGACAATAACCTTAAGCGGAAATAGCCTAAGCGCTTCCCACAACATCCTATTCTGACCAAAGGTCCTGAACCTAATTTCCTCACAACCCAAGCAATCAGTCATAAGATGGATGGGTGTTTCCTCCTCTGTCTCACAGACTCTACAAAATGGATCCGGCATGAGCCCCATTATGTAGAGATGTCTCCTTAAATCACAATGTCCAGTAAGAGATCCAACCAGATGCCTGAGAGCGCTCCGTGAAAAACACAGCAACGTCTCACTAATAGCCTTGTCCGGAACCCCCGATGAGCGTTTTGGGCTGCCCAAAACCAACTGAGCTCATCCATAAGGATGAATGCTGTGAAGCTATCCATGTCTGGAAGCCTGACAGGCATGTGCCAGAAGACACGCCAAACAGCAAGCTCGGGGAACCAATGAAAGGAAGAGAGGCGCCTAATTTGGCAAACCTATCCACCTCCTCATTCCCAAAAATCGCCCATGTGACCTGGCACCCAGACTAGAAGCACATCCTTCAGAGAAGAAAGCTCTTCCAGTCTTTCAGAACATTCTAACACCAACCTGGAAGTGAAGACTCATGAACTCAGCGCCTTCAGCGCAGCTTGGCTGTCCGAGTAGATACAAACACCTTTGTTGGTTTTAATACAATTACATATAATAAAAAATAAATAAAAAAAATGATACATTTTTCCTTAAACTTCAAATTATACTCATTTTTCCCTAACATATATATAGATGCGAATGTATCTACCAGATAGGCAGATAGTGGAAATGATTACATAATAGTACAGAAGATAGCGCCAATTCAAAACAATCCAAATAATATTTAATATTTTTACGTTACAACAGATTCTACAAAACTACCTGAAAAACAATTTTTCCGGAGATTAATTTCAAATAAAAATTTTAGTTTTCTAAGGTTAAAGAAAATCCTTGTAAAGTTTTCAAGGAAATTCCGGAAATAAAACTCAAAAATCTATTTTGTAAAGTCACCACTTCCGGTTAACCAATTTTCTTGAAATTTGGAATTCTAGCAATGCTTCTAATGTATGCTAATATTGTATTAATGGCCGAATCAAACATTGCTCTGAAGTGGACTTTAGAGGAATATTTAACATCACTGTTACCTTATAACGCCTCCCCCCAAAAAATCAATTTTCCCGGGGAAATCTTCGAGTTATATGCGGAGGTAATACATAAACGAAATATTACGTTTGAGCTTCTTGCGATTTTGATTTGTTTTTGATATATTTGTTTAAACACTCACACACAGACCAGTCGCTAAAAACATTTTTTCAGAATCAGGTTATCTCAAAACATATATATTTCCGGTATACTTCTCAATAGTTCTTCTTAGTGAGTAAGATAAAACTATAACTGTATTCAAAATATAGTATCTATTGGTCCTGGAAACTTGGTATTATTTAAAACTTTGCTTACTTTATAGATTTCAATTTATTTTAGAGTAGGTTGCATAATCATCCCAGGTTAACAACACACCGTATCTAAAAACGGGTATACGCGTCTCCGCTGGTTGACAGTTTTTAGGCTTCTCAAAATATGCTTCTATTGCAGTTTGAATATACATGAGTAGGAAACTGTCCCCTATTCATTCATCAAATGAGATGAAAAAGAAAGGACTGATAGCAAAATGTACTGAAAAATAAATGGGTATCAGATTGCTTCATTAGTGGCGGATATTGTAGGCTTGGTCTTTGGTAATTTAATCTAAATTGATATCGAGTTTTAAAACACATTGTAAAAGTTTTGGAAATCGTATTATATGTATATTAAAGAGCTTGAAGTTTCGAATAACTATTGCTTTCTCATCGATTTTTTTCATCCCCCCCCCCTCCCCAAATGTTCTTGGTGACTCTTTTCATGCATCTTGATGTTAAATAAAGTATCACAATTTTTTTGTTATATATCTGTGTGTTTAGAATATAAGTTTTATTTTATTTTTAATAATAGAGGTTTTTAAAGGAAGGAAATCGAAAACATATCCAGATATAAAAAGGAATCTGATATATTTTATTCATCGTAACATGCATATTCATTCTGATATTCCTGACCGGTTTCGGATTTTCATCCATTATAGGAGTAAAGTTATCAAGTTCATGTGTAGAGAGTTTACTCCAACCAAATGTTTTTTGTTACACACTACAATTGTATTGAAGTTTATTGGTGTTATATTAAACGATTTTTTTTGTTTTTTTGAAGCTGTGAGATGCAATATTCCGTGCAGGATACTTCATTTCAGATATTTCATACTATAAAAATCCAGGATTCTTGCATATTACAGCTCATTTTCAATCCTAGCTTTCTTTCTTTGTCTCTCCAGTGGTTTGTACTTTGGGTATTCATTTTACTTTCACTGATATCGTTAATAAATAAAAGATTCTATAGATTTAATATTCTCTTTAGACTTAGCTTTGTGAATGCCGCTTTGTTTAAAAACTTATGAGTGGGCTTCACAAGAGAATATTTTATATGTACATGCAACTATTTGATCGTCAGATATTAATTTTTAATAGATAGAAAGATAAATCAATCATTAAAAGATTTGAAGAATTGATTCTGCTGAAAAAAATACGTGCAATAGTATACGAAAATATAGCTTGTCGATTCACAAACAGTTCTCCTAAAATGTAGCATATCACAGTATTCCCAAAGGTGGAATTGGACTAGCAGGGGATCCTGGTATCCCTCTGGATATTCTAACACACACATACTGACACCTCCAACATGCCCGCTATCCACATAGAGCGTACAGATTGTAGTTGATGTTTGCAACTAGTTGGATGTACCATACCCAAGGCAACCTCTAGACAAACATCCAATCACAGTTAAACCACTCATTCACACTTAAACAATGTACATTTACAGACACGTTCATTCTATTTACAACACACTGACTTCCATGGGGCGGCCACAGTATATCAATTAGCTCGCCGTGTATTTGGTTTTATAGCTAATCCCTATACACTTCTGACATTATAGCTTTCAGTTTATCTACAAAATGTGGTCTTTATCAATTCATTTTTATTAAATAATAGGGTGTATAAAGAACTAACGAAGTTCTATGGACTTTAAAATCCATCTACATAGATCTAGTGTTTATAAACAGGATATTAATTAATTTTTAGACTCTGTAGAGTGTTTCTATACATATTATGTGCCCTTCAAATTGTCAGTTCAATCGTGAGCTTTTTTAGAAAAAAAAAAATATATCTGTGTCTTACGATATGTTAGTAATATTACGTCACTACTGGAAAAAATAGTGTGCAGCTGCTGAAGCTACATGTGCTTCATGTGAAAGAGAAGGTGAAGGTCAGCGTATTTCCCGGCGTTGGTTTTAAAAAAATTAATAGTAGTGATATCACTTTAGAAAGAAAAAAAAACGGTCATCATGTGACGTTGATAAAGCATTACAAGAAGCTATAGAGTCAAATCCAACCATAAATATTTGGGCACCTCGTGCTTTACTAGCAGTGTCTAAAAAAATCGTCCTAAAGTCACTTCGAGGGTAAAGGAATGTGTAGGATAGTGCCACACATGAACTTATACCTCAACAGTTTGCCAGGAGAATAGGTACATGGCCAACTTTTCTTAAAAAAATTCATCTGACATGCGCTTCTACAAAATAATAGTGACATGTGATGAGATATGGACTTACTGGCGAAATCCTGAGACAGGATCGCACTCAAACGGCATTTTATGGTTGTTGCGAAAGGATAATTTGAGAAGAAGTCGATGTTGTACGTTTACTGGAACTATGAAGGCATAATTCATAACGAATTCCTTCCCGAAGGACTTTCCATGAAATTCCGATCTTTACTGCCAAATAACTAGATAGGATATATTTAGAAAATGCCCCAGAGTTATCCAGCTTTGGGCTATTGCAAACAGGTTTTGTTCTAGCAAGATTACGCTCGGCCACATATCTGTCGTCAATCTAAAGAAAAAATTGAAGGTCTTGATGGCATTGAACTTCTTTTGCACCCACCTTAGCTCCATCCGACTAGCATTTGTCCATGGCACACTTTCATTGCGGGAGAATAACTTAACCGAAGTTGAAACTAGAGTATAGAAGTTTCTTAATTCCAAACCCAAGGAAATATCGTTGATAGGATCCAACAGCTGGTAGAAACATGGTTTACAACAGTCAATCGCAATAGGCTATATTTTGATCAATAATAGAAGGTAATAAAAAATTGATTTTAAATTGAAAAAGATATTCTTTTTTTTTATACACCACAATACATTAGACAAATGAGATATTAAATTATGTGATAATTCTTTAGAAGCAAATATTTTTCTGGTTACTGACGACAGTAGCTAATATTTCATTCTAAATGAAAGGGTCCATTAACTTGTGTTAATATCTTATCGCCCCTTCATACTTTCTGAAACATTTCATTATTTTAATGTATAATTCTGAACACTTTAGAACAAATATTGTTTTACCAAACAAATTAATCTATCAATATTATTTACTATAAATGAATTTTCTTAAGAATTTCTAGTGAATAATTATTTTAAGTATAAGTTTATTGGTTGCTAAACGCCATCTTATGATAACGAGGTCAGAGAAAAAACTGGAACCACACTGGGGTTAGGGACTACTCAAAGTTGATTTTACGATTGGTTCTGAGGAAAATATGTGTCTAGATAAGCCATGACTTTAAACCAATCATGGCCAACTTTATTGGAATAACGAATAAATTTTGTATTCCCTGCTATGATAATTTGCTATCATTTTTTCCCATTTGGTACCATTTCCAAAATATTTGGGAAAATATAAATAAAAAAACCTCTTGTGAACACTCACAAGACTTTCTCTTGTATTCCTTATTCGAATATGTTCGAATAAAATCTATCGCTACTTTAGAACAACCATGTCACGTTTCACTGGGCCGTTCAGAGCGAGGGTTATTGCCCCACAAAGTATCATATTCAGTAGCTTTATCCTTAAAGCCTTACGAGTACAATCTCCACCACTTATATTTCTATTTCAAACTAAGATTAACTAATCTTACTGTTTCACGTCAGATTATTTTTTTTTTTTTTTTGTTATTTCCCTTACTCCTGGTAAAAGAGGAATTGATGCGACCGTATCAAATTTTTGATATTAAGTTATCACCGGAATTACACTTTTTGAGGTCCTCTGAGTACGAAAAACGGTGTTTTTAGCAAATGGTTTGTATGTGTGTTTGGTGTGTGAATGTGTGTGTGTGTGTGATCAAAATATCATAAAAAACGAAAAATTGTATGTAGCTCAAGATTGGTTTCCGTTAAAGATACTACTCCCACCAAATCTGACATGGAAGGACAGAATCCATTGTGTAACAGCAGCCAAAGACAGTAAGAGAAGAGAAACAAACCCAACCACTCTCTCGGATTGGAGTGGGAGAAACTGTATAAAAATAGCGACGGACGACAGTCCATAAAAACACAGTTTGATATAGTTGAGGACAGTTCAATAAATACAATCACTACGTGTCATTACCCATTTACCACTCTATTGTACAGTGCAGGCAGCCTGTGTGTCTTAATTAATATATTAGTTAACCAGTGTTAACTCCGTCTTCTCATTTCATCAACCAGACCCAAATTCTCTCCACCTAACACATCCATTATAATTAACAGGAAATACAACTTTACGAATTCTATTTTTTCGAAGTTTTAAGCGGTTCTCTCAAAAAACGGGTCCAAAGAGTTTTTTTAAAACTTCGTATACTATATACACACACACCATTAATGTGTGATTTGAAAAATTTTCCCATGAAAATTGCTTTTTGGGTTTCTGGGGCGAAGGGGTCCAATATGTTAAACTTTCCTCTAAAATACCATCAATATTGTATTGTACAGTTCTACCACCTACGTATACATTAGAAATATTGGTAGAATTTCAAATTGAAGAAAATTCGTCAAACGGCAATGCGAATTTATAGAATATAGGTTTTTGAGTTTGGGGGGTGGGGGGTGAATTTTCTTGAAAACGACTGCAACAATTTTCTTTAAACTAAGAACGCTAAATGCACAGATATAAACGTATAACTTTTATTTGTAACAATTTTCGAAAAAAAAACATAATTGATTTCTATATACTTTGGGGGGAATTTGTGGTGTTAGATTTCAAAGCTAGATATATGAGGTTGGTTTAATGTTATTGCCGTCCCTCTCTGGACTATAATTTAATCATTTCTACTACCTGTCTGGGATGGTGATTATCCCACTCATCACAAATGAGTAAAATTTGAGGTTTCAAGAAAATTTATTATTTAATATAATAATTGTATTAACAGCAATAAAAGAAATTCTACTGTATTTTTTCATCAAATTTTTCAAGGCTGTCTAAGATGCTCATTGGGGGTCCGGACGGAGCTTTGAGTAGTGGGATCCGATGTCTATCACCGAACTCTCTCTCAGGCATCTGGTTGGCTTCCTCACTGGGCGTTGTGGCTTAAGGCGACATCTCTATACAATCGGACTCATGCCTGACCCCTTTTGTAGAGTTTGTGAGACGGAGGAGGAAACACCCATGCATCTGATGACGGATGTTTGGATTAGGAGGTTACGTTTACGACCTTCGGCCGGAATAGGATATCGGTAGAGGATCTTAAGCTATGTCCTTTTAAGGTTTTGGTCCGATTTGTTCGGTCTGTAGTGAAACGTAGATGGTTAAAACCTGGGTCTGGACTTTTGTTCTAGTCCCAGTGGTTGTTATTCTTTAGGGGTAGGTATATGGGCCCAGGGAGGCTTTGGATAGCGTAGGGTTTTAATAATAATAAAGTAATCACCCCAGGAATCACCCCTTCTTTGAATAATAATAAAATAATAAAGTAAAAATAAATGGACCTAGTTATAAATATTTTCATTAAATGAAAGTTTATAAAAGTAAACAATTGATTTCTTTCAATGAGATAAAGTTGAAAATTGAATTAAAATAAAGTTAAAGAAACAACACAAAGAATATAAAAGATATGAACAGTTTGGCAAGAAGAAGATCCCCCAATAGTAATCTCTTTATATCAAGGATTTAGTGTTATCGTTTGTAAGAGAATCGAAGAAAGAGTTACTAGTCCTTTATCCTTTTGCTAAGGCTGTGAATAAAAACGAAATCTTTCTTTCCCCTATAAATATAACCCCACCAGCACACTCCTGGGACAGTAAATTCTCCATATCGTTAAAACTCCTGTATTCTTGCGTTCGGATATATAAAGAAAGTGTATCGCTTATTTTTCAAGTCGAAAAGTTTTCATAACTAACTTCTATTGAATTTTTGTAACCATTTTCTTAACTTAAAAGTTATGAATTTTTTTTTTTTTTTGGTCTATAAAGTTAATAACTGACACTGTGGAAAGAATTCAAGTAACTTTTTAAATTAAAGTTTAATAGATTTTTTTTCGGGTGGGGGATGGGAAGAGAAACAAATTTATCTAGTTTTTCATTTATATAGGATAAGAGTAGTAGCATTGTTTAGAAATTTCAAAAGAATTTTTTCCAATTTATTGCAAACAGTATAATGAAAATTATTGTATTTAATGAAAATTTCTAACTAAAAGTATTTTGTTTTCTTTTATTTGGCCAAATTAAGGACTTTCCGCGGGGGCCAGTTTTTCTAGTCTATTGTCATAGTCAATTATGACCACTTTAACCTCCTGCCACCGGTAAGTCTTTTGTAAATCATTTCCAGGTGCTTTTTGGACATCATGGATCTCGCGCTCCAAAATATTGAGGAGTTCTTCCCAGATCATTCTTTTTTTATAGTCTAGTGCAGGGAGATTAATTATTAAGGATGGTGGGTAGCTAATGAGATTATTTACACATATTGGTTCGTCCAAACAAAGAGGAAATGTAGGAGTACAGGCTGATGCTACTTATTTAAGTGAGCCTAGGCTATAATCACGTTTTCACCAGTAGGCAGAAACTGGATGTTGCAAATCTTCTCAGGAAGTGTTTAGCCTTAGGTTTCCCCATTCTCCGGCCTTTTCCCTCACACAACGTATGCAGGGCTAACTTGTAACTATTGTTCTGATTTTATAACCGGCACTGCTATAGTGCTTAGCTTTCATGGGAGTGTACACTTTTGTAGAATTATTACTGAATTTTCTCAAATTTGGAATTCTCAGTGCACATTATATAAAGCTTTCGTTTTTATTTTGAAACATTTTTTGGGGGGAATTGTTTTTGTTAGTTCCTTAGAGTTAACTTAAAACTCATATCAATATTTTGCTAGGTGGATGCCTGACAAATACTCCGCCATACAATACAGTCTACTCATTCAGTAGTTTTCATGTCCTAAAAAAACATTTTTATTTATTTATTTATTTATTTATGTATTTATTTATTTATTGAATATTTACAACTGCATGGTATATATAAATGCAACCAGTAAATATTATATAAGAAATACTGTATCATGCAATGTCATGAATGGCAGTTATCCAGTGATAACTGACATTAGATATCCAGGAGGTCGCGAGGCCAACGGCGCTTCAGCCATCTTTAGGGATTACCTGGGATTGAGTTTGAATAGAGGGCTTGGACGAGGGGATTTAGATGGAGGGATAGATGACTGTGAAATTTGTTGTATCGGGATTTTGTGAGGTCGTTGACAAAGGGGATCTTCAGTCGTTGTGAATGGTGCGGTTGGTGACGTAAAAAGGGGCGTCGACAATGCAACGGAGGATTTTTGACTGAAGGATTTGAATTCTATTGAGGTTGGAACGCTTAGCACTGCCGTATAGTTCTAGTCCGCATGTCCAAATTGGAGCGAGCAGTGAGATCCTAAAAAAACAACAAATAAAAATCTCAATTCTTATATTTTTTATACAATAATAAGAGAACAATTACATTTTTAGTAAAAATTTTAAGTTTGTGACAAGTTTGTCTTAGAATTGTAATAATTGCCGTTAGAGAACGTTGTATATCTTCCACAATATATTCGTTTTTTTTTATTATATGAAAAATTAAGAATTATTAAGAATTGGTGTTGTAAAAATTTCAGACATGAATTTGCTGTTGTTTTAATATATATATTTGAATGATTTATTGAATCCAAAAGATACATGCAAAACTTATAATTAAATTAGATGGATTAAAACGGATGTATATTGTTTATCGTGACGGTTTTATCCGGCAAATTTTGATATCATTAGAAAACCTAAAGTAGCGGAAAATATTATTACCGTACATAGAGTTCTTGGTGAGTAAGAATCATTGACTTCAAAATTATATTCTCGGATAAAAGTACTCCATAGGGACTCCTGAAGGGGGAAGCTAATACAGGAAATGGGATGGCCTCAAGGGAGGAAAACGTTACCAGTAGGATACAGAATGGGCTTATCACGGGATAGTACTTGATTAAGGGGATCTTCCCTTCAAATAGTCACAAATGGAAGAGGATCTCAGAGCTTCCTATTGGTTTTTGTTTTACCATATAAATAAATAATAAACTCTAAATATATATATATTTCTACTAATATTTATTAACATTTTTAACATACATCAAGTTTTAAATATATATATATATAAAACAGATAGTCGGCATCAACATTACACAGACGCTAAAACTCTTTGGTAAAAACAAAAATTGCAGCGATTAGACATGTTACAAAAACTGGAAAAATACATAAGATATTGAAACAAAATCTAATAAACGAAAAGACAAAATTCACTTGTATCACTGAAAAACCAAAGTATTTACCAACACGTCACACACACACACACACACACACACACACACACACACATTCGAACATTTTTATACATAAAATTTTTTATAATAAATTTTATATATAAAAATTTATGAATATCTTTATAAATAAAAAATAAATATAGATAACACATGGTGTAAATGCAGGTAAAAAAAACTGTCCAACTGTAAACCTGTTTATATCTTAAAAACACTTCACTAAAGTGATTGTGGGTTAACTAATTTTGCCCTATACATGTTTTAATCATACTGTTTACCAAGACCTACTGGAAAAGGTAGGTGAACGCCTAAAAATCGGTCGATGAACGATACGAGATAACTAAAAATATACTTTGATATTTTCCAGAGGAACCAAACCACTAAAATCATATCGTCATGGTATATTTTTTTTATTAAAACTTAAAAGACGTTTTGTTCTGTGTACGTGAGTGTGTGTGTGTGTGTGTGTGTGTGTGTGTGGTGTGTACACTAGGAGTAAAGCTCTTCTGAATACCTGAAGATGCGATTACATCAGGCAACAACGAAAAAAATCGCAGGAACCACAAATATGGTATTCTGTTTACTACCACATCTGACACGAAAGGAAAATTGATTTTTTTGCTTTTGGAGGAACAGTATCATTAAGCTTTCCTCTTAAGTACGATTTCAGTACCATGTATGGTGCTGCCACACATATATAATATTAATAAACTGCTAGACAAAAGTATTGCATAAAATTTCAAAATATTATAATTTGAAGTTGAAAGGTATTTTCGTAATTTTTTTTTTTATGGATTCATGTTGTTGAACTTTAATCCAAAGGAAATAAAGCTTCAAAGGAACAACTACCAAAAATTTAAAAAAAATCCTGGTTTTATTACACAGAATACAAAATAAAGCTAAAAAAAAAATGTGTAAAATTCAAAATTAAAATGGTTCTGATTTATTATCACTTCTTCATTTTTTTCAACAGTATTTAGTGATACCTCCTCTTGATCTGATAACTGCAAGAAGCCTCATAGGCATTGAAGAGATTAGATTTTGGATATCCTCTTGAGAAATCTCATTCTATTCTTCAATAACTGCTGGACGTAGCTCCCTGAGAGTGCTAGGTGCAATCAGGCGAAGTCTGAGCCGTCTTCCAATTGTGTCCCAAAGGTGTTCTATTGGATTTAGTTCTGGACTTCTCGGTGGAGAAACCAAACGTCGAATCCCAACATCCTGTAGGTACTCAAGGACAACTCGAGCAGTGTGACATCTGGAATCTATCCTGCATTAATAGAAAATCATCACCAACTCTTTCAGAAATTGGCACAATATATCGCTGAAGAACCTCTTCAAGGTACTTCTGGGCATTTAGCGTCCCATTTTCCACGATATGTAAGTCTGTACGTCCGTCAAAACTTATGCCTCCACAAATCATAACACCGCCTCCACCAAAAGCCACTCTTGGAGAAATGTTAACCTCTGCATATCTTTCACCTTGACACCTCCAAACCCTCATCCTTCCATCTGGAGAATGTAGGGTGAATCTCGACTCATCTGTGAATAAAACACGTCTCCAATCCTCTGTTGTCCAATTGACATGTTCTCGTGAATATTGCAGTCTGGCGACTCTATGTGCTCTGGTGAGAAGAGGGCCAGTAGCGGGTATCCTGGAAGCCAAGTTTGCTTCATTTAACCTTCTTCTGACTGTCCTACTTGAAATATGGACATTACGGACATCAGCGATCAAGTGACGTAATTGATTGCTAGTGACGAACCTGTTCCTTAACACATTCAGCTGAATAAATCTCTCATCAGTCCGGATTGTAATTTTAGGGCGGCCCGTAAATTGCCGTCGGGAGTAGCTACCAGTGCTAAAATTCTTGAGTCACTGGATTGGCTCATTCCTAGATTTTGAGCAATTGTTGCTTGATTTAGCCATTTCTCATGTAATGTCACCACACGTACTGCAATTTCTTCCGAATAATTACCATGAAGAGACATATTAAGAACAAAAAGCGACTGTAAAAAAAGAACTGATAAGACAAAACTAAACAAAAATGTGTAGGAGAGAGAAATTACCACAAACAGTGAAAGTAAAGATCTGCAATTATCATTGCATTTTCAAGAGTTCAGAGAATTAGTCATTTAAAAACAAACAAATGGTTCAGTCTCTTATTTCTCTTCGGTTCAGAGTTCATTTACAACGATTGTATAAAAAAAAAATACCGTAATAGACTGTAACTTCAAATTACATCATTTTGAAATTTTATGCAAGACTTTTGTCCAGCAGTTTATATTAATAGTATTGATAGAATTTGAAATTTTAAAGATAAAATCAGTTAACCGGAAGTACGCTTTTACAGAATTGGTTTTTTGAGATTTTTTTGTAATTTTCTTGAATACAACCTATCACTTCTATTTCTAATAATTTTCTGATTTTTTTTGTTATTAGGGGATCCTTATATGTTAAATTTCGAATATGTTGGTTCAATATTATTGGTGCTTTCTACAATATAATCATTTTGGTGTACGGTGGACTTTGTTCTGATTGTGCAATAGGGATTATGTTCTATTTCCAAGTGGTGATGTTTGAGAAGCTTTTAGAAATATGTTTGTTTTTTTTTTCTTCCTAGGAGTTTTTTCTTATAGCTTCCGGGGTGATGGACAGTGTTTGTCTATAACGAGAGAACACTGTCCGGAGTCCGGCAGTGCAGTGAGAAGGCTCCCGGGCGCCAATGACGCGTCATAAATTTAAAAAAGAAACATTGTTGCACCTATCTGTGTCAATTGATTGGGGACTTTTATTGCGCGAAATGATTGTACACTGCCCTCTCACAACAATAAGTTGTGTTGGTTCTGTAAAATTATAAAAACAAAAATTTTCTACAATTTCTGTTGCAGCGGTTTCATTGCTGAGGAAGTAATTGTGAAAAAAGAAAACAACTAAATTACTTTGATTAGAGGAGAGGGGGGGAAGAAGAGCTCTCAAAATCCTTCATTGTATTACTATTAACAACACCACACCCTCACCGAAGTGCTTTTCCTTGAATTTCTCTCTGCACAAAATAATCTCATACAGGCACTTTCAATGTATAATTTTTTACAAATTTAAAATTTATCACTTTTAACATTTGTTTTTTGAAAACATTAGTAAAAAATTTGCTCTGAATACATAAAAAAAAAAAATTGATAAAATATTTTTATATTCAACAATATTAATGTTTGCACAAAGTTATGTAGAATAACTTGGTTATTGTGTCAACAGAAATAAATGATAATAACTGTGTGCTGTTGATGGGACACTCGATGATGTAAGCATGATAAGTTGATGTAAATTGGAATCTTTCTCTATCTCTCTCTCCGCACATCCTCTCTTTCCAGCCTCTTTCTCTCCGGCAGAAAAGAATAATGGTTAGAAGTATTCTATAAAGAGTTTGGTGACAGGGAACATGTGTCCCAGAAGGCGGCAAAGTGGCGGCACGTGTACCACTCTCATACCAGCTCTCCAACTAACTACCCGACATTTATTCCCAGCTATCAAACACTCTTCTTCACCCCTTCACTATGCCAAGACTACATTCCCTTAGCGAAGGAATGAGCTTCATGAACATCTCCTTATTTTTATTCTGTTTTTAAAAAAGAATAAAGTCAAAAGTAAAAACTAGATTTTGCCATTTAATAGTATTTTAGTATTGTTTATTATTTGCAATAATCATTTCTTTAAATATCAACTTATGACATTTGATTTAATTTTCCATTTCACATAATAGGGTTGGGGGTGAGAAGATTCACCACCCTCCATGACCCCAGTGTCCGAACATTATCCGAGATTATCTCATCAACAGATAATTATTGGTTATTATACAAAACTTCAAAGAATTTATAAATCTCTTGTAATTGAATTTTCCCAATGATTAATATCAACAAATCCAGGTCTAAACAACATTGATCGAATTTGATCGCTTTGTCGAATTATGCCAAAAACTACTCTTCATAGTCTATGAGAATTATTTCGACTAATCATGTTATTAACTGTAATGGATATTTTTATAAAGTTTTTTTTGTAAGAAAATGGTAAGTTTTTTTTAAAAATTTCGATTGGCTGTTTTTGTACTTCATCAAACTGACAAAATATTGTTATAGAAAAATAGACAGTAATTGTAACTTAAAATTGCACTCTTTCGCACGTGTCCAAAAAAATCATTTACTTTAAATAACTTACTAGCCTCTCTCAGAGAAAACGTATAGAGCTTCTCTGAGAACCCGAACACGCGGTTATAGAAGGCTATGAGAGGGCGGTCGAAGTTGGCTTTGTGGTTCCGAGTCCAGCAATAGCCTTTATCAAACAATTTTACGATATAGAAATCAATCTAATGAGAGGGAGCAGAGGCTCTAGGCTAAATGATTTAAAAAAGGTATAAAACAGCTGGACTTGGGTGTCGTCTTCTTCTCATTGTGACGTTGGAGTCAGGGAAACAGTGAACACCACTACCTAGGTCAGTGTACCCATTTCGTTAATATTGGGTTCTGCATATCTGTGAGGGCAACATTGTCAAAGGAATGCTTAGGGGTGTTGTGCTTGAAGATATTTCCAATTTTGTCTTAAGGAGGTGGAGGGGGGAAGATTTATATTGGCTTAAATCCCTTGCTTTCGGTCACTCAGCAATAATATTTTGAATAATAATTAACTTTAAATCATTATTTAAATGTAAAGGGTACTAGTTAATTTTTTAAAAGAAGGCACAAAATTGATTACATTTTTCGTGAGGGAAAAGTGTATATACTAATTAAATGAATGAAAGACAGGTTAGTAATGCGGGTTTAGTATAACATTTATAATTTTATTAAAGTTGACTCTGATACAGACAACCTATCCCATCTCATCTAATTATTTATTAGCTGAACAGGCTATTGAGGGAAGACAAAGTTAAGGTAGCGCAACCTAGACTCGAGCTCGGGATTTAAGCGTTTTCATCCTACACGCTATCGCCTATCTTTAACAAATGTTTAAATTTCTTTAAAACTTACAGTTTCTAGTTGTAATAGAAAATAGGAAATGTTTCTCAAACCATTCTGGTATACATTAATTTCTGCAATCGTTGAATAATGTGACAATTATCTAACACTAAAAATCAGTGGCTAAAGTTCTACTTTTTCTCACTAGTGTGTAAAAGAAATATTATTCAACTCTAATAAGCCCGACATCTAGCGACATTAAGTGAAAACAAGATCAAAACAAATCCCAGATACAGTGGTGGATTGAGGTTATACCAAGCCGAAAAGGTTTTAGAGAAAGGGAGTATTTGACTTGAATTAAAATACAATCTCAGTATTTTTGTACCTTTTCACATTTTTTTTTAATATTTGCATAAATTAAGAACCAATTTAAAATATTTAACACTGGAGACCAAGTTCTTTACAACACTCGGGGGGAAAATTCTGTTTTTTTTTTTACCAGAAAATTAAGTATTTCACATTAAATTTTGGATTTTCTTTTCCTGTTTGTTGTCAGAGAGAGTATATTTCGACTGAGCTAAATTATCGCAATTGAATTTTCACCAGAAATACATACCGATCAGTTTTGTTTCGTAAAAACTGACATTGAAATATTTTTTTTTCTTTTTTTGAGAAAACTGGCTTTAGATGATTCTGAGGAGGAAACTGGAGCGTTTGCTGTCCTCACAAAATTGCATTTTGTTATAATAATGGTTTTCCACCTGTAGAATATTGAACGCTAACTAACCATTTAGGAAAAACCTCATGTTTCAAGATGTGTTAGTTTTTCATTACCGTAAGCCCAACCTAAGCTTACTTCTTCTAAGCTTGCTTACCAGAATAATGCCTATAAGCATCCGAAATTAATAAACATACTTATTTATGTTTCTCAATGGTAATTCATTTCTTTATCTTGAAAACCGTTTGTTAAATATATTGTCAAACTATTTAATGAATAAATAGCTAAAAATATTCATAACATACCATTATTAAAACATTATTTAAATGCCTTTTTAATCTATAATTTATTATGTCAATTTTTTTATTGTATACTTTAAAATATCTAGATAGAAAAAATTGGTAGATAGATCTTACAATATTAAATGTTGAACAGATCGCTAAAGGTAGTATAGTGATAGCGTTAAAAACTGAAAAACATAAACACATTTACTTTGGCTTTAGTGATAGCCGAAACACGCAATGCTATTATTGCACGCAAACCATGACGTCATTGCTTTGTCATCAACAATCTGTTTCATCTCACTTTATAGTGGTAGTTTGAAAGGCGGGGGGAGGTGGGTGAGCCCAGTACTCTGTAATGTTGAAGTACATATTGTTTTGTTCCTTTGTTCACTACAACATTCAATCCCACTTCCCATTCTTTTTTCTACTTCCTTTTTTACATGCCCATATGTAAATTTTAATTGTTTGAAACAAATTTATATTTCATGGCACATTTTAATTATTTCTCTCCGCGTTTTCTATTATACACACCTAATTATAATTATTTTTATTTTATTATCTACGCGATTAACTTTTGAGTTTTTTAATTAAACTCACTCATTTTGCTCATGATTTTCTTTTAGTTTAGCCTTCAATGATTGTTTGAAATAGTTATTACTTTCTCTTATTGATGCATCAGTAACTGTTGCAATCATGTGAAATTTACAAATATATATCAGTCATCTGGGATTTTATCCAGCATTGCGGAACAAGCATCCAACATATTCATTGCAACAATCAATTCTATTTTATATTCACTGTAACATATAGTACAACATATGAATGGTTGACATGGCCTTGGAAAAAAGATGGGAGATTTCTCCCAGTGGAAAATACTCCCTCGTAATTTTAATTTTATTAAAGAAGAGTGCAGAATTAGCTATGGTTAAGGAGATCTCGAGGCCAGCAGGCGGGAGGAGAACGGTTAGGATGGGCAGATTTGGAATCATGAAATTTTTTATAACTGATTGTTATTAGCTGATGGACAAACGGAATTTCACCATTAGGAATAGTTTAGGCTGGAGTTTTAATGAGGAGCATTGGTCATTTTCCGAAGCACTTTGGACTGGATGGATTGGATAGGGCAGGAATTAAAATGCTTGGTGTTCACCTCGCGTATGGACCTCGCACCCGTAAGTCCATAGGGGTTTTATGACCAACGTTATAAGTCTTTTGTTTTTAATTGAAACTTTAAAAACTTCGGTCAAGCAATGCAAACAGAAGTTTAAATCGTCTTTTTGGTTCCTGTCTCTTCAGTCTAATGTGTGAACACAAAGTTAGTCGTTTATCTAAGCGTAGCCCGAGATAGGGAACTCGGTTTGTCGTTGTAAAATTCAACTGCTGAAATAAACTTCAATTAATTTCTATTTTATGGCACATTTCAATTAACTCTCCCCATTTTTCTAGTTACACATCTAATTATGATTATTTTTTGTTTTATCATGTAAACGATTACCTTTTTTTAATCTTGCTAATGCAACAGAAACTTATGTTTCATAATTTCACTCTGGGGAAATTGTCGGAATTGAGTTTTTAAGGTTTTGCTGAGCAGGAAAGAATTATACTCTCTCCCCCCACCTGGGACGTTTGTGTGTATGTATGTATGTAATACAACTTAATGTAAATGACTTCAACGACTATTCTTTACCTGCGTAATTACCGGTAACTTCTATTTGAAAAGTGTTACAGAAAAATGTATTTTTACGAGGAATCAAAGGGTTCAACCCCACAGAATCTAATCTAGATAGCTCTGTGAAATTTGTGAAGTCGAATTTCAAATGTGGAATTTTGATTCAATGTCACTGGTACTCTCTTATGTACTACAATGAAATATTTTCTACTACCTGGATAGGTGTTTAATATACCCCACCACCTCTATGATTATGTTAGGATAGTTATATTATCACAAAGTCGTTTGAATGTTTCACACCAATTTTTTTTTCAATTATTTGCAATTTTCTTGAAAAAACGAGTTTAACAATTTTCTTTAAATTTGTTATTTTCTCGAATAATATTAGTTAATAATTTTTTATTTTTTACTTTCTCTTACTCCTAATAAGAGGAAATATTGTAATCGTGTCAAATTTTCGATATCGAGTTTTCACCGGAAACATCCCTTTTGAGGTCCCCTGAGTGTGTGTATTGTGTGTGTGTGTGTGTGTGTGTGTGTGTGTAAAACGAAAAACCGTAGAATGTTCAAACTTGATATTCCGTTTAGGTATCACCATTGGATCTGATCTGACAGTCAAAATTCCTCAACCTTTTTTTACTTTTTTGCGATTTTCTCAAAAATGGCTCCCACGATTTCCTTGAAACTAACATCAACTATACATACAAAGAGCTACAACTTAAATTTGCAACATTTCTCCGGAAAAATGCATTTCAGGGTATTTTTGGGGGAGGGATGGTGTTACGGTTTCCTCTAAAGTGCTACTTCAGTTTATTAGACAATTTTTCATCTAAATAATGTTAATTAGAATTAGATGTGTTGCAGAAATTCTGAGTTTGAAAAAAATTTGATGACCGGAAATTTGTATTTACTGAAATGTATTCTTCAGTTTTCTGGTATTTTCTCTAAAACGACTTCAACAATTTTCTTTAAACTAGAAATGTGAACTACACATATGAAGAGCTACAACTTTTATATAAAACGTTTCTTCTAGTGAAGTCATTTAAGGGGGTTTTGGAGGAATTGTGGGGTTATGTTTTTCTCTAAAGTGCTATCATAGTTGATTATAGAATTCTATCATCCAAACAAAATTAATTACAAATTAATAGATGACCAAAATTCCGTGTTTCGAAAAAATTTAGTAAACCGGAAGTACGCTTTTACCCAACAATTTTTTTTCTGTTTTTGCTATTTCTTCCTTAATAATACCAACGAATTTCATTAAATTTGATGTACTAACAGCAAACTTAGTGAATGGAGTAAGAGAAAGTTGTGTGAATGTATCATGCCAGATTTTTTTTTTATTTTAAACATTTCACATGAGATTTATTTTTACCCGAAGATTGAGATATAAATCCAAAATCGGACAGGAACATTCAATAAAGTGGCACTTGCCGCTCAAGTTTGATTTTCTTCAAATTCCTTATTTATGCCATAGAATTTAATTCTTCTTCTTCTTCTTAACATTATATAGTGAATACAACTGGGAACCTACGGAGGAAACCGTTTCTTAAACCTTTTTCCCAGAAATTCCGCTAAATCAAGATTCCCAGAGAAATCTTTCTAATGAAAATGATTAAGAAATTCAAAGTTTCTATATATTATAGTATATATATATATAAAGTTTAAAGAAAACTATTAGAAACTGTTTTCAACAAAATCGTTAAAATACTAAAAACAGAATCCAATCAATTTCCGGTTGAAAAAATTTGACAGTTAGTATTGAAATGGAATAGTTTCGTGTAACGGTGATACGATTTCCTTTCTATAGTTTATGCTCAAACACGTTACAGACAGATGAATTTCTAATAAGCACTCTTCTGAAAAAACTAATACAAATGTAATATTTCTTTTTTCTTTTTTTTTAGGAATAAGAGAAAGTAAAAATAAAGAAAGTAAGGAAAATTAAAAAAAAACTTTTCAATTGTTTCTCCTACCTTAATGAAAAATTCTTTCGAAGATTATTTCATTTTCAAAGTTTAAAGATTTTATTAAAAATTCCTCTTTTTTATTTTCTCTCTAATATTTGAGAAATATTTTCTGGAAAAATTTTATTATTCTCATTCTTTTTTATTTTTAATAACAAATAAAAAAATTTGAAACTTTTATGGAATTTTAGAATATTTTCTAAAATAGAGATATTGAAAAATATTTTATTGGAAATAGAAGCTATATTTAGAAGTTTATAAATAAAAATAAAAATACTTGAATATACTATATATTTTGTAGAAATTTTAAAAAAAGAAATAGAATAAAATAAAAAAACAGTAATTTTCTTAATAATTTAAATGAGTTAAAAAACTCACACTTACGTTTTTGGTGAATTATTGTTATTTTAGAATAATTTTCCAAAAGAAAGAAAGATACATTAAAAAAGTAAAAAGTGGAAAGAAATATAAATATTCCTTAGTTAGCCCCTTTATACATTTTCTTTTTACTTTATCTTATTCTTAGTAACAGTTGTTTACTACCATCGTAACCAATTTTCGACCTTTGAGCTTTCCCCACCACGAATACTAAGTTGACTATACTTAGACAAGCGACTCACATGGAATCCCCCATACGAGACTTAAACGAATCACCTTCAACCAACGCTTCAGACTATATTGGCTAAACTTCTTGACAAACGCTCTAAACTAACACTTCTGAATAAAAGGCAATTCTACAACTCATTGCTCGCTCCAATATGAACATAGGGACTAGAACTTATGGCACTGCTAAGCGTTCCAACCTCAATAGCATTCAAATCCTTCAGTCAAAAATCCTCCGCTGCATTGTCGACGCCCCTTTTTACGTTCCTAATCGCACCATTCACAACAACCTGAAGACCCCGTTTGTCAAGGATGACCTCGCAAAATCCTGTTACAACAAATTCCACAGTCACCTATCACTCCATCCAAATCCTCTCGTCCATGCCCTCTATTCAAACTTACTCCCAGGTAATCCCCAAAGAAGGCTGAAGTGCCGTTGACCTCGCGATCTCCTGGATATCTAATGGCAGGTATTACTGGATAACTGTCATTCATGACATTGCATGATACAGAGTATTTCTTATATCATTTTATTGTTACATTTATAAATACCATGCAGTTGTAAATATTCAATAAATAAAAAAATAAAAAAAAAGAGCTTTCCCCATAATGTACTGTTGGGATGCTCCTTGAAAATATGGAATGTTTTAGATAATGCTTTGCTGGCGATGTGCATGTGTTTGTATTCGAATGTCTGTGATGACTGTTTGTCAGTCTGTACTATAAATTCAACAAATAAAAGAATAATTGTGGAAAATTTAAAATTAAAATTTTCATAAAAAGAGGAATGACCAGGAAAACTCGCGCCAACTATAGGAAGGAAACAGTTCCAATGATTTCATTCCAATTCGTTTACTTACAAGAAAGTTCCCTAGAGGTACTGAATCGTAGTTTTTCAATCATGGAAAATGTATATAAGTTGTAAAACAATATACTTCAAGTATATTGTGAAATTGAACCCTTAAAATATACTTTTAACTTATAATTTTATTAATTTTATCTTCTGTAACAGTTTTAAATGCGTATCGACTTTTTCACCTCATTAAATTATTTCTGACTTATTATTTATAGTAGAACGATTATTGACATCTTTAGACAATTGTGTTTTTGAATATAACTGAAAATCTTTGTTTTGTTCACAGAAAGTTTTCTTATAAATTTTATTGACAGGTAAAACTTTTGATATTATATTCTACAACTTGTCCGTCAATTGTAAAGACAATTCATTTACCTTCACACTTTTTTTTCTTCCTAATTGGTTTTATTGACCTTTGAACCCTTCTTAGAGAGGTCATAATTTTTAAGATAAGTATTAAATATTTATGATATTTAATTAATTGTTTCACGTCACCTCGTGGGAAATTGAATTTTGTATTAATTAAAAAAGTATGAAAGAAGTGGGAAGAATAGATCGGTACAGTTCACACACCTCCTTCTTTTGTTAAACACATGAATCTGATTAACCGCACTAAAGTGACATTCAGTTTGGGGGGGGGGCTTTTCATCTGTTGGCTGTTTAGAAAGACATTTAGAACTACTTTGAGTTAAGTAAAAACGATCATTTAGAGCAGAATCTCTTCAGAATGGGTGGAATAGACATCCTCCATATATTTGTTAAAGATTACACGGCGAAAAGTGTCCAAGGTAAACATTTGCGGTCAGCATCTAGAGATTGATGCCCCACAAAGTAAACTAAGAAATCTGAACATATTTCTGGGAATCTTCACGGACCATATTATCCCAGAATTTCCAAATAGTCAATTAGCTAGCCTTAAGTGGAAAAAATATATTATTGCCCAGTAATACTTTTTCGAAGAATTTTATTATTTCAAGAGGAACGACAAAAATAGCAGTTAAGATGAGAATACTTTCTCTTTCTCTTACTGTGGGTGTAAGAGGAAATATTGCGATCATGTCTAATTTTTGAAATTTTTATGTTTTGTCAAGAAATACATGTTACAATGATTCCACATATTTTCAATCAATGATTCCATATTTTAAGTTAAAATTTTTTTAGCGTTTGGTCTCTCTCTCTCTTTCTCATCGGATCCCATCATGAGGATTGCCGTCAAAATCCGCTGATTGTAATGTCACCTTTATTAAGTGATTTTTTTTTTAATGAGGTTTTGCGATTTTCTCAAAAATTATTCTAAGAATTTTTCTATAAACTTCATATATTATCAACTCGTATAGTGATTACAGCAATATGAAATATTTTTCTCCAAAAACCTTTATTTTAGAAAGAGTTCTAGATATTGTGATTGAATTTAGATATTCGAATAAGTGTATGTGATGGATGCAAGAAATTATATCTATTTTATTTAAAGAAAATTACGATATGAAGAAAATGCAAGCTCTTTGGCAAAAAAGGGTACATGCAGGTAGAAGAGTACAGTTATAGGAAAAGTTCATGAACCTTTTTAGCATTGTCTACCCCTTCTTCTCACAGGGGAAGATTTGAACGAACAATTAGAAGACATTCCTTCAAGACAATCCGTTTTAGACATTCAAGCAGAACACTTCAGGACTGTGCCAGTTATAAGTTAAAACATAAGAGTTTATTCCAACTAATTTCAGTATACTTATAAGCATATTATTGTGATATTGTAAAGATTAAATTCTTTTAGAGAATAATATAATTATTATAAAAAAACAGTGGTGCTCTCTTGATTATTTTGTAATATCTTCTCTCTTAAACATATATACTTACAAGCCCCCTCACGAAACCGTTCGTGCTACACAAACTACTATACACTACACAACAATTCAACACACCCAATAACATTTCATTGGTGCCAGCTGCTTGGGATATTTTAACCAGAATCCACAAATTAACAAGTAGTTACAATTTTCAATTTACTAATTAACAAATTATCCATCAGATAATTTTTATTGCTATTTCATTATTTTCTCAGCGGAAATATCTTAAATATTTCCCATAATTGAATTTTCTATTGACTTTCATTTTTAAAATTTTGTATTTGTACCACTGTACCCCATTCTCTTGTGAATTTCGAATTTATGAGTGTTCTTAATAGATCGCAAATTGTAAAAATATTATGCGATAATAACCTTTCGGTTGGTGGCAGTTTCATCTAGTTACGCAGACGCTTTGAAAAATATAATCTTTCCCAAGGTAGTAATTCTCTTGTTTCCAAAATGTACAAGATTAATGAAAAGATATGGGCATCGACGCTGCTGTAGAATATTTACTTGCTCACCAGCAATTAGCCAATCAGCCTACAACCAGAGTAATGCTCAATCACAGCGTTAGCTCGAGAATAAGACGTTCCATCACCAGGGCAACGCTCAATTACTCACGCAGCGTTCGCTCGAGAAGAAGACGTTCAAATCCCAGAGCATCGCTCACACATTCAAGCAGCGTTTGCTCCAGAACAAGATGACTGTATTCTACTACACACGACTACCTTGCAGAGGTTACACACACGCCTCTCGCCATACCAGAGGATAACCTTCAAGCCTCTACAACTCTAGATTACCTCGTGCCGAAAAATTTCTCCAGGAGGGGGGACAATGTGATGGATGCAAGAAATTATACCTATTTTATGTAAAGAAAATTACGATATGAAGAAAATGCAAGCTCTTAGGCAAAAAAGGGTACACGCAGGTAGAAGAGTACAGTTACAGGAAAAGTTCATGAACTTGTTAGCATTGTCTACCCCTTCTTCTCACAGGGAAGATTTGAACGAAACAATTAGAAGACATTCTTCAGACAGTCGTTTTAGACATTCAAGCAGAAACATTTCAGGTCTACTATAAGTGTTCTGGTTCAGGTCTGTATGTTATAGTTATAACATAAGAGTTTATTCCACAGTATACTTATAAGATATTATTGTGATATTGTAATGATTAAATTCTTTTAAAGAATAATATATTTATTTCAAAACAGTGGTGCTTTCTTGATTATTTCTAATACTTCTCTCTTAAACATATATACTTACAAGCCCCTTCACTAAACCGTTCGTGCTACACCAACTATTACTACAAACATACAGCAACGACAACACACCAATAACATTTCATGTAAGCGGGCGAAAATCTATTGGTCTATGATTAACATTTTGATGAATTTGTGCTTAAACAGTATTAACAGGATGATAATATTTCTTTGAACTGATTCTACTGTTCAATATGTGATGTGTTCTTCAACAATATTAATCTAAACTGTATGATTTGTTCCTGGTCTGTTTATATATAAAATTGGGACCTGAGGAATTGGGCGAAGCTTGTTGTTATAAATGATAGATGAGCCTGATAGGTTGGTGGTGCCAGTGGTAGTGGTATGGATGGTTGTTGGTTTCCACTAAATGGCGAAACTAAGACCATGCACGTATCTCTCTTTACAATGACCTTATAAGTCCAGATATTATCTCAATATAATATGGGCACTAAACGTTTATTAACATTTTCCCAATCGGAAGATAATTTTGTCAAATATAATTATACAAGAGAAAACCGTGTAATTGTTTCATAATAGATACTTTTAACATAGGACGAGTAAAGAAATATTTAATTTGATTATCAGGGGAAGAAAGGTTCAGAATTTATTTAAAGATGGCCGTAATGTTGGAAAGTATAAAATTCTTTTAACATATTCTGTTTTAAAATAATATACAAACTTTGGATCAAATTAATAAAGCTACTAAAGAGACAGAAGTGGCAATGAGAATTGTATTGGAATCAGATGTCTTGAATAGGGAGTTGAGGTGATGAATAGGTGATAGTTAGTTAGAGTGTTTAGAAAGTTGTTACTCGAAATACGAACCACTGATTTAAGAAAATAGACTATATTTTAACAATTAATTTAAAGTGTTTGAAATAGTAAAACTAAGATGCACAACTGTAAATGAACTATGAAAAGATTAATAAATATTAAAAATGTAATGTTTAAACCTTGAATAGGGACGCGCTCGCGAAGTATGAAACTTAACTGCTTAAACTGACGTGAACTGCTGTCTAACTTGTAGATAACTCGTAACTGATCTGGCGCGTAACTGTTTACTAACTGATATGATACTGATGTGATACTGATCTGGCACGTAACTCGTTGATAACTGTAGATGACTGATCCCCTCCTCCAGTGGGGCGAAGTTTATATTGGTATTACTCACTTTACATTGGCTGGTGTGTAAGTACGTGCCACACTAAGACATCTTTTGCAGTATGATGACTCTAGTTAGGTCGATGACCGGAGTGGCGACAGATGGTGGCCAGTCGGTGATTAACAAAGACTATTTGTTAATAGATGGTAGCCAGGTAGCCTCTTGAGTGTTTACTGACCCTTGTTGGCCAGGTGGCTTCTATATAATGACCCCTGTTTGAAAGGGTTTAGCGGCGTTCTTTTGACTGGGTATTGGCCCTTGTTTGAAAGGGTTTAGCGGCGTTTCTTTGACAGTGTGTTGACCCTTGTTTGAAAGGGTTTAGCGGCGTTTCCTTGACAGTGTATTGACCCTTGTATGAAAGGGTTTTGTTTGCCGCGGTTCTTGACCTGCAGATAGCGGCTGGCTGGAACCACTAGTTATAATTTATAGATTTATAATTTAATTAAAAATTATATCTTTTTCTTCTTGCTATCACATCACAGAATATTTCGAAAATGTTGGTTCCATAACTAGTTTATAAATAAAAAATAAATATATAATAACAAACTAACAAAATAATCTGGTGTAGATATAACATTTAAACTGCATTAAAAAAATAAACTAAAGGAAAAGAGAGATCGCTATAATTTTACAAACACTATTTTACAGCCCAGGTAGAGGCATAGAATTTCCAATAACCCAGACGCCGTGCCGATATAAAATCGAAGTCTTTATAGCTCCAGGTCAAACTGCCAGTTATATTTATTTTCTACATACATAAATTCCATTATATAAGCATATATTATATTTTCTCCTTTCTTTTAATATTTAAAATACAAATTTAATTTCAATTACAAGAAACTTATCTAGTAGATTATTTTAATTAAGAAAATCAAATTTTCTTTTAATTAATACTGTAGATTAGTTTTAATCTTTAAACCTATAAATAATTCCATTTTATTTCACAATCCAGATTTAAAAACAGGAAAAAAAAAGCAATTATTTATTTGACAACTGAAAGAAGTAGGGTAGCAATGCTATTCTTTGTTGTGTTTTGGATGAGAGGGTACGTAACACTAACTTAAAAGGTGTTTGTATCTGCTCGGACAGCCAGGCTGCGTTGAAGGCGCTGAGTTCATGTGTCTTCACTTCCAGGTTGGTTTAGAATGTTCTAAAAGACTGGAAGAGCTTTCTTCTGTGAAGGATGTGCTTCTAGTCTGGGTGCCAGGTCACATGGGAATTTTTGGAAATGAGCAGGTGGATAGGTTTGCCAAATTAGGCGCCTCTCTTCTTTTCATTGGTCCTGAGCCTGCTGTTGGCGTGTCTTCTGGCACATGTCTGTCAGGCTTCCAGACATGGACAGCTTCACAGCATTCATCCTTATGGATGCAGCAGTCCAAAATCTCATCGGGGGTCCGGACAAGGCCATTAGTGAGACGTTGCTGAGTTTTTCACGGAGTGCTCTCAGGCATCTGGTGGGATCTCTTACTGGGAATTGAGGTTTAAGAAGACATCTCTACATAATGGGGCTCATGCTGGAACCATTTTGTAGAGTCTGTGAAACAGAGGAGGAAACACCCATCCATCTTATGACTGATTGCTTGGGTTGTGAGGAAATTAGATTCAGGACCTTTGGTCGGAATAGGATGTCTGGGAAGAGCTTAGGCTATTTCCGCTTAAGGTTATTGTCCATTTTATTCGGACTACGGTGAATCTTAGATGGATTGGATCCGGGTCTGGATTTTTGTTCTAGACCCGGCTTGTTGTTGTTTTTCTTGGGGTAGCTATATGGGGACAGTGAGGCTTTGGATAGCGTAGGGTTTCCCTCCCCACAGATAAATAATAATAATAGGGTAGCAAAAGCGTCAAACTGGACGAGAGTTGCCAAAAATATTTAGCTCACGAATTAAATATTAGATTTTTTTTTTTTTTCTATAATCGTATTAAATTGGTTCTTAATAATATATGAATATAAAAAAATATATAAAAAAAAGGTGCAATGTGGAGAATATACTTCAATTCAAATCAAATACTGTTCTATTTAGTATAACATCAAATCCGCTTTGTCTGGGATTTGTTTTGATCTTGTTTTCGTATATTGCCGCTACATTTCGAGGTATAGTTCAATAATATTACTTTCACACACTAGTGAGAGAAAGAATTAGTAGTGGGTAATTCACTTGTGTATGAAATTTGAACATTCTTCAATAAATCCCTGCCAATTTTTCAATAAAAATATAGGTTATATATAATTTTCTAAAAAATAAACTTTTCTTGGGATTAATTAAAATTTTCCAATATAGCTATTATTTTTAATTAACTTTGTAACGTTATTTTTAATTAATTAGACAGTTGTCATAATATATATATGGACGCTAGGGAGCAGATATACAAAATTAATTAATCAAAAATTGCTGAAAAGCACTTCTTTTTTTTTCAGAAGAATAGCATATATACTAGTTACTTCTCTTACATCTGTGAAAAGAAGTATTGCGAATATGACAAATTCAATATTGAGATCTGAGGCACGCTGAGTACAAAAAAAAAAATGTGTTTAATGTGTATGTGAGACTGTATGTGTGTTTGTGGAAAATATCTGAAAAACGAAACTTTGCAGGAAAGTCAATATTTTGAAATGAAAAGTGTGACAAAAATAACGTGATTAATGATTGTTTGTATAAAAAATACAAACAATCAAAGATAGCAATGGCGGCTGACATATTATGAATGGAAACAATCTTTCTTTTTTTTTTTTTTTTTTTTTTTTTTTATACATTACTCACGAATAACTTAACATTTCACGAATACCTTAAAGAACGGCCTAATTCACAGATAAAAGATGACCTATAAAGATAACCTACTAATACACTAGTGATGGGAAAGAAAGGATATTAATAGCAGTTTTAAACTGCAATTTATCTTTTAAACAGATGTCCAGACTTTAATGGGTGTTTTATTTGAATAATAATAAAAACAAAACCTGAGGAATACCAGTATTTATTAAATGATAATAAAAATATATGATTTTTTAAATAAATCAATGTAGATTTAAAAAAAAGGGGGGGAATAAATCAATTGAATGTAGGTAAGGAGTTATTGTGATTAAAATCGTTTTGAAGAATTCAAAGACCAAATCCTGGAAGAAGATCCACCAGAGTCGCTATTTTACTATCTTAAAAAAAATCTAGTGTGAAACACTCACACAACTTTCTCTTACTCCAGTTCTCAAAATTATAATTGACAAATTTTATAGTTTGTGTACCAAATTTAATTAAATTCCTCGAAAACTAAAAAAACTGTTTAGTAAAAGCGCCCTTCCGGTTTACTAATTTTCTTGAAACTGAATTTCAGCCATCTATTTATTTCTAATTAATTATGTTTGGATGATAGAATTGTATAATCAACTATGATAGCACTTTAGAGAAAAACATAACCCCACCCCTCCCCTAAAAGTGCCCTTAAAAGAATTTTCCCAAAGAAATGTTTTAAATAAAAGATGTAGATCTTTGCATGTTTAATTTATATATGAAGTTTCAAAAAAATCGTCGAAGCCATTTTTGAGAAAATTGCGAAAAAGAGAATAAATCATTTAATAAAGTGGTAAAGTAAACGCACTTCCGGTTATCCAATTTTTTTCAAACTCGGAATTTCAACAACATATTTAATTCTAATTAACATTATTTAGATGACAGAATTGTCTAATAAACTGAAATAGCACTTTACATGGAAACCTAACTCCACCCCTCCCCCAAAAGTGCCCTTCATTGCATTTTCCCGGAGAAATGTTTCAAATAAAAGTTGTAGCTCTTTGAATATGTGGTTGATATTTCAAGTTTAAAGAAAATCGTCGGAGCCATTTTTGAGAAAATCGCAAAAAAGTAAAAAATCCAACTAGTAAAGTGGTACTTCCGGTTGAGGAATTTTGACAGATAACGTAGTGTCAGATCCCATGGTGATACCTAAACGGAATATCAAGTTTCAACTTTCTCCGGTTTTTCGTTTTGAGCTATGCTGTTCACATACATACACACACAAACCACACACACACACACACACACACACACCACACACACACACACACCATTTGCTAAACTTTGGACTCAGGGGATTCAAAACGGATTTTTCCGGTGATAACTCGATATCGAAAATTTGACACGATTACAATACTTCCTCTTACTACTAGGAGTAAGAGAAAGTAAAAAACAACTAACTAAACTTATAAAGAAATAAATTTACAATAATTAAATAAGTATTGCCCAGCTTCGTCATAAATTAAGAAGACATTGGATGCATAAAAACTTAAGGGGTAAAAAACCTTCAGCTTAGAGGATAGATACTAGTTAGTCGTAAAGTCTCAGCTGCATTTCCTCCAGCTAGTTCATAAAAGTTCTAAGGAAGATAGCTGGAGCTTCCGAACATGGCCCACCATATTTAGAAAAATAGATGCAATTTTTATAAATCAGCTTCTGGATGTATCGCAAGGAAGAAAATGAAAGTATAATAGGTTGATTTTGCTTGGCTGCATTTCTATCTTTTAGGGGAACCAAAAAACAAAACAAAAACAGGAGAAACAACGGCAAGCTTCATACAGGAATGATTCTCCGGACTGTTAGGATTTCGCAGTAGCGTACTTACTACAAAAAAATACGGTTCGGGAGTGCCAGACTTGGCCATTTCTAAGTTTTGAATAGTATAAAAATGAGTAATCCTTTACATCAGATCAGTAATTGGAAGTAAAAACTCTAAAGTCCTTATCTAATTACATTTTATTTATTTTTTTTATCTTGAAACGGCTTATTTTGAGGGATTTGAACAGTAAAAATTAAAAAAGAAAAAACTCAGCTGCCAGAAGCGAGAATTTACCAAATAACTTTTAATTTTTTCGCGATTTTCTTGAAAACAGCTCCAAACATTGTTTCTAAACTTTTTACAACAAATGTAAAAAAAAAAAAAAAACAATGTCTTCCATTTAAAACATATGTTTCGGTGAAAATTAGTTTTTAATAATTGTTTGGTGAAGCTGTGCGCCATTTTTTTTTTTTTAAACGTTCGAACTCAGCACCTAAAAAATATTAAAGAAGTAAAGTTTTGGTAAATTTATACACTATTACATTTTTACAATAAGGTTTGGTATAAAAATTACAATTATTAAGAAAATTGGCCAGTCTGTGAGTGCTTACGTCAATTTTTTTCTTATTCCGGCTACTTACTTAATTTGATTATTATATAAATTGTGAGGTAGGCCCCCCCCAAAAAAAGTGCATACAAAATTTCGATATTAATTTTAAAGAAATGGAAAATAAGACTGAATGATAACAAATACCAACAGATTACACTCATCAGAGACATTTTCCGTGGTAGCCTGTTTCATTTTTTTGACATGTGACAACACAGACTGAAAAACGCATCCCGAAGATGGGCGAACGCCCAAAACCGGTCGATGGCCAAAAAAAAAAAATGAAGCAGGCTACCACGGAAAATGTCTCTGATGCTTTCCAGCTCTGCGGAACCAAGCACCACAACAGATTACATTCACTTTACATAGACAAACTTGTCCTCCCGTACGTACGTACAACTTGCCCTCTCAACAATAAGGAAATACCGACTTCCACACAAGTACGCTACCTAGGACTGTATTTAGACAGTCGACTTACTTAGAACCCTCATACGAGACTGAAAAGACAACAATTAAATAGACGTTATGGACAACTACGAAGACTGTTTGGACGGAGATCAACAATGAAAGTACAAAACAAACTTGACTCTATACAAAACATTGCTGAAGACCTATCTGGACTTACGGATCTGAACTATGGGGCTCCGCGAAACAATGGAATGATTCAGTGAATCCAATCCTTTCAATCTAAAATCCTTCGTCATATTGTAAACGCTCCCTATTATGTCTCAAATTTAACTCTCCACAAAGACCTCAGATTCCTTTTGTTAACGAGTTAATCCATACACGCTTCCTTAATTTCCACAATAACCTAGAGACTTATCCCACTGCACAAGCCCTATCATCATCAACCTAACCTGACAAACCACATTGCTTGAAAAGACGTTGGCCACGCGACATCCTAAACGCCTAGCTCCCTTTTAATATCCTGAGTGTCCCAGCATTGCTTGGCTCCTCTCAACATGCCTCTCTGATTGTGCCGCTGAGAAGGGTTTCAATGCATCACAATCTATGACGAATTTTACATTTACATGATAATACAAGTTGTAAAATAAAACTAAATTAAAAAATTTTTTTTTTTTTAAGAATTGCCGCATTATGTAAGCTTATTTTAAAATAAGAATTGGTTAGATTCCTCCCCCCCTCTTCATATCTCAAAGATCTTTCCTTATTTCCTATTAACATGAAATTTATTGAAGTTTTCTGAATCTTTTAAGCACCACACGATTTTGAAAAATCTTTATGTGACTCTGCGCCTTCGCTTCAAAGGAATTCGGCCGATTGAAACAGAGAAATATTAAAAACTTTAATAGCAAAAAAAAAACTTAGCGCTGTATCAAGTCCTTTTGTATGTTATATTAAACTAAAAGTTTCAAAAAAGATTTCCGGGGTTCAATAATCAAATTTAGTCGATTTCATTTTGGTTCGTAATAACTAGAAATGTGAGTAAAAAAAAAATGTTCTACATATAAATTATTATTATTATTATTATTAATATTAATCTTATAATGATTTTAATATTAATAATATTAATGATAAACGCATAATAAGCTTCATTTAAAAACCTCCCTGCCAATTTTCAATAAAAATATAGAAGTTATATATAATTTTCTAAAAATAAACTTTCCCTGGAATTAATTAAAATTTTCCAATATAGCTTGCTATTTTTAATTAACTTCGTAATGATATTTTTAATATATTAGTCAGTTGTCATAATATGTATATATGGACACTAGGGAGCAGGTATAGAAAATTAATTAATCAAGGCTTAATTAGATAAAGATTAAATTAAAGTCCTGATTTTTTAAATTTTTTTATGGGTAAACATGAATTTTTCATGTCTTCTCCAGTGACAGAAGGTCTGTGTAGATCTTCATGGCTTAGGTCAAAGCTTCTCAAAGAGTAGCGGGTCTCCTTCTAAGAGGCCATGAGATATTGATTGGGGAGTATTTGAACAAATGAGATATATTATAAAATGAATTTTCATTGATTCCATTAAATAATTAAATTTGAAAACAGGAAACAAAATTTACAGGGTTATTAATAATTAATTTCAAATTCAATAATCACCGAGAGAACTTAAACTTAATACAACGACTTTTCCTGATGGGAGCGTGACCTTCTAACTCCCCTAGAACCCCTCTAAAATAAAGTTTCACGGGGTAAAAAGTTAAAAACAAAAGTGATATATCTCTGTATGTATAACAAGTTTAATGAAACCAATCTGGTTGGATGACTGTTTAGTAATATAAAGCTTTTGTTGCTTTAAGTATATTTGCATTAAGTACTTTATTTTTAAAACTCAGCCAAATAAATCTTAAAATAAAATATATAAATAGGGAATTATTATTATTATTATTATGGAAACCGGGTGCCTGATGGCTTGGGACCTAAGCCGTTATGGCGTTTCTTCACAATTCATCCCCCTAAATAACCTCCCCCTGTAGTCTACCGGTCAGTCTGCAATATCCCAAGACCTCAACTAGCCAGGCAATCCCGCGAGAGTGGTGCCCTCCCAAATACAAGAAACCTAGTACCAGCGAAACGGGAACACTGACATAAGTAGATGTACACCGTTTCCGTAACTCCATCATCACAGTTCTGACAAATGGGAATAGACGTCCTCCCTATATTATGCAAGTGACTAGACACCCATTTGTGTCCAGTCACTACACCCACCAGGGTCCTCAGTCCTGTGCTAAGGGACAGGAAGTAATCTGAAATCCTCTGCCTGGTTCCTTTTATAAATCTTTTAGTCTGGAGGCACCCCTGCGTGTCCTCCCAGCATTTCTCCAAAACCTTTGTCTCCTAAAGTCCGATCTGACTATCACATAACCTCTTAGTGACGGCAAGGGCTGGCTCGGGATCGAGTAGTAGAAAAAGGTAAAGGGGATCCCTTCCTAGCCAGCCGATCCGCCCTCTCATTGCCCTCTATTCCCACAGGTCCGGGTTGAGAAGGCGTTAAGCCTTCTCCTACATTCATCCACTGATTTCGAACTCCAATACGGC
>JAAEAF010014529.1:0-93421 GCA_011037195.1 Triatoma infestans
TATTTCCGGTGAAAACTCGATATCGAAAATTTGACACGATTAAAATACTTCCTCTTACTTAGGAGTAAGAGAAAGTAAGAGTCATCACTTGTTCAAGAACTTGTCTGCTTCTAATTTTCTACAACCTTGAAATCCCTGACTGTTTTTTGCTTTCTTTTGATATCCCAGAATATGGTTCTTAAAAACGTAAGCGTTTTTAAAGTATACAACATGTGTTAAGAGATGGAAGTTTAGTAGTCTGAACTTTCTTATGTAGGTAATAGAAATCTGGAAGAAGGATGGGGTGGTAAAAACTTTTGCCCTAGGATGTGAACTAATATGATGAACATGTGTTCGACCAGCTACATTTTCTTTCCTTTTTTTTTTTTTTTTTTTAATAGATGGCGTTGTTGCTTGCCCCTCTGCATCATATCTTCCACTCACCGTAAAAATTCACTTGTATGTCCGTGGGAATGTTATGGCACTGTGTCGAAATTTAATTATTTTAATTTTACTGACATTAGTGTTTAAGGCAAAAAAAATAAAATAAAAAAAATCTGGCGTCAAACACTCACACAACTCCACTGTGGTTCCCACAGTGCTGTTGATAAATTTGCTTTAAACCTGTAGTTCCCTTAAATACCCCCACAAAAAGGAAAACTACTCCTAAGAAGCCTTCACCAGCAAGCTAACCGGTCTGACAGTTATATCTTAAAGATATCTTTAATCTGCAATCTCCCAAGCATTCCCTTAAGAATGTTGCCCTTCCCAAAATATTCGAAACCTAGTATTAGTGAAACAGTGGTAGTGATATACTGTGATCCCCTGACTCTCACGTCAGTTTTACACAGAGAATTAGACGGACTTGCCGCCTCGTATTTTGTTTAAATGACTAGCCACCGAAGCGTTGTCCAGGACTCTCAATGTATTTCTATTCAAAGGAAGAAAATAGAATAATATTTCAAATCTGATGTTTAAAGAATATCATTTAGAACCGGTGTATAGACGACAAAATCAGAAGGAAAACATGTCAAGAGAAAATTTTGACCTAAATTTTCATGTCGAATCCCACTGCTATTACCACCTGAACAGAATATCAGCAGGTTTTGAGCTCTCTGTAAATTTTTCGGTTCAGTTTGAAATCATACACGTGAGAGAGTGAAAGACACCATTCGCTTACAGGTAGTACGTACTTTTATTCATATCTGGTCGGACCATCAAGCTGCTTTGATTGCGGCTTAGATATAAAGAGGACGTATGCTAGACTCATTTTTTGTAAAGTTTGTGAGATTGAGAAAGAAATACCCATCTATCTTATATTCTTGGGTTTTTTGGGGGAGACAAGGTTCTGGATCTTTAGGAAGAACCATAGCATAACTGGGGAAGGGCTTAGGCTGCATCCCGTTAAGCTTATTCGCCTGTTTTTTTTTTTATTCTAGACCCAGTTTTTGGGAAGTACCCCATCAACTTAAGTCCATACTTCCTTCCTCCCCATTGGCGAATTATAGCGCAAGGGGACCGCTGTTTTTTTTTTTAATATTCACTACAATGTATCATATCATATGCGAATCTGTTATATATGGAGAGATTGACATGACCCTGGAAAAAAAAGATGGGATATAGCAATTTTAATTTATTTTCAGAGGTTTGGAGGCTTAATTATTGAAGAAGTGTCGAGGCGAGTGGCGTTTTAATCTTCTGGGGGATTATCAGAGATAATGAAAGGGGGGCGGGAAGTCTTTGGATAAGAGGGTTATGATGGACAGATACAGAATATTGAATTATTAGCTGGAGAACAAAAGGAATTTTAAGATCAATGTTAGATAGGAGGGTTACATTGGAGGCATTGTAAAGAGCACTGGTGATTTCCCGAAGGGCTTTAGACTGAAAGGTTTGGATAGAGTAGGAATTGGAATACTTTGGTTGAATCCCTAACCTCCCACTATTCCTTAGAGGTTTTGTGTTTGTGTTATATATAAGTCTTTTGTTTTCAATTGTGAGTTTAGAAAGTTGGTCAAGCAGTTTAGAAAAAAGTTAAATCGTCTGTTACTTCATTTTTTCTTCAGTCTAGTGTGAGATATCCAAGTTAGTCGTTAGTGTAAGCGTTTGACCGAGATAGTGAACTCGGTCTACCCTTGGGGATTATGGTCCCATAGAAAAGGATAGGTGAAAGTGTGGCGCGTCTGAGACTAAACTTCATTTGGAGTGAGTTGACTATGATTTTTCCATTTTGTAAACCAGTTATGCAAGAAATTTGCATGGGTTTGAAGGACTCGCGATGCTTGGACAGGATCTGAGTTGGGAGCTATGGCCCAAGAATATTGGAATGTTTCTGGAAAGGCAAGGAATGTCTGCGATATATAGAATATATGTATTAGGAGAGGTGCGTGGACCACTTTTTTGGGGAATCCCAGCGTGGATTTCGGAATATGGTGGAGTAGGAAGAGAGTGGGCGGACCCACCATAGATCGGCTTCTTAGAAAGGATTTGAGGATTAGGTAATGAGAGAAGGGAAGGATACCGTTTGAGCTTCCACAGTAAGCCAGTATGATGGTATACCTGGTCGAACGACCTGTGTAGGAATACAGCCGGGCGGATGAGATGACATTAAACAACGTTGTGGTGGCATTGGGGTGAGTTGTGGAGTGACAGGTTCGAAACTGATGTTCAGGAAGGTTTTGGTGCAATGAAAGGATAGATACGTTTAAAAAGGAGGTATTCTAGTATCTTTCCCATAATAGCAAGAAGGGCTGATTGGGCGATAGGATGAGGGAAGATGAGACGGTTTTTTGGAGGTTCGGGTAAGAGGATGATAATAGCGAAAATATATATGAAATACAAAATATAATATTTGATTGCAATAATAGGAATATTAAGTGCAAATGAGACAAAAGTAGAAGAGAATACAATAAAAAATATATAAATAAATAGCCAGACACCATTTTTGAAATTCTTTTGGTTCTTAATCAGTTTTTGACACCCACACCCCCCCCAAAATTGAGCAAAATTGTTACATTCATTTTAATTGAATAATAATCACTAAAACTTAATAATAGTTTTTAAATTTATGTAAAAATGTTGCGAGAGGGGGGGAACCTGATCAATTACTGTAATAAAAACAAGAAAATTCCACGCATTTCTAACTAATTACTCATTAATATTCATAGCTAATTTATTTTATGGATAAACTAACATTATTTAAAATGTTTCTCTAATCATAATATTGTTATATTGATTAATTCGTATGTGAATAATAACCATGTTTAACTAACTAATAGATAATTGATTTGTGTTTCACTTCACTATAATCACCCATCTCTATTGATTTATTTCAACTACATAGCTCATCAATTTGAGTCATTACTTTAACAATTTTTTATTTTTTTTCTAGATTGTATACAAATAATTTTTTATTATTACATTAATAATATCGTATCAATTAGCAGCACCTATTTATTTTCTTAAAAATATAAATGCAATTTATAGTGATCATCTCAAATTTTCGTGTTTTTTACTTTCTCTTACTCCTAGTAAGAGGAAGTATTGTAATCGTGTCAAATTTTCGATATCGAGTTTTCACCGGAAATATCCGTTTTGAGGTCCCCTGAGTCCAAAAAAGTGGTTTTTAGCGAATGGTCTGTGTGTCTGTGTGTGTCTGTGTGTGTGTGTGTGTGTATGTATGTGAACAGCATAGCTCAAAAACGAAAAATCGTAGAAAGTTCAAACTTGATATTACGTTTAGGTATCACCATGGGATCTGACGGTGCGTTATTGTCAATATTCCTCAACCGGAAGTACCCTTACTGTAAGTTGTTTTTTTTACGTTTTTGCAATTTCTCAAACTGGTCCGAAGATTTTTTAACTGGTATATCAACTTACCACATAACAAGAGCTAACGTTTATTGAAACATTTTCCAGGAAACTTCATTAAGGCAACTTCTGTGGGCGGAGGGTGGGGTTAGGTTTTCATCTTAACTGCTGTTTCAGTATATTAGACAATTCTGTCATCTAAATAATGTTAATTAGAATTAAATATGTTGTTTGAAATTCCGAGTTTGAAAAAAAAATAGATAACCGGAAGTGCGTTTTTTTATGAAATATAATTTTCAGTTTTCTGGTATTTTCTCGAAAATGGCTCCAACGATTTTCTTTAAACCAGCGTTGTTAACTATACATATAAAGAGCTACAACTTTTATTTGAAACTTTTCCCCTGATAAATTCATTTAAGGGGACTTTTGGGGGAGGGGGGTTATGTTTTTCTTTAAAATGCTATCACAGTTGATTATACAATTCTGTCATCCAAATTGAAATAACTAGAAATTAATATATGACCCAAATTCCGAGTTTCAAGGAAATTAGTAAACCGGACAGTTTTACTGGACAGTGTTTTCACTTTTCGACGAATTTCATTAAATTTGGTACACTAACTATAAAATTTGTCAATTATAATTTTGAGTACTGGAGTAAGAGAAAGTTGTGTGAGTGTTTCACACCAGATTTTTTTTTCAAATTTAATTTAAGGCGCGTCAACATCTATGGTCATTGGTGGACGGTGCACTGTCGGCCTCCGGACAATGTTCTCTCTTTACAGCCAACATAGTCCATCACAGGGCAGTGAGCTGTAGAGGCTCCCTAGGAAGAGAGAATCTAAGGGGTAGCCGCGGTTGGATACGAACCCAGAATCTCCGCGTTGCTAGTCCAGCGCGCTACCACTGAGGACCTTAATCCCTTCCATTTTCGAAATTGTGTTGTTCTCATTATTCAGCAAATTTATGGGCTGCTTAATAATATAAATAAATTTTTTTTAAATAAATCCTCCCTCATTTCCGAGTTTGAATTTTCTTTTTTGGAAATTCATTTTTTTTAATTACTTTTTTTTTTTTCATTTATTTGTAATTTGCATCTGCATATAAATACAATAGTCAATGTGCGGAAAGATACTAATCACCAGAGTCACTTGTGTGGAGAACTTACCCAGCGATGAGACTCCATAAGAAAAAAAAAAAAGAAGAAAAACATATGGCTTTACTTAGTAAATAACTTAGTTATTCATTAGAGAGTCTCGAAGCCAGCGGCGTTTCAATCGTCTGGGAGGATATCCGGAAGGGTAGAGGAACTTCGCTAGCATACTAAAGGATTAGAGTGAGCAGAGAGTGACAGATTGAACTTTTTATATTTGCTTTTTAGCAACTTCGGTTATGTAAGAGGAATATTGTGGTCTTGTTGTAGGGTAAGATTTGATACATAGAAGGAGAGGCATTGACCATTTTTTTCTGAGGATTTTAGTTTGGAATGATTGGATTCAGAGGGAATTGGAATTTTTGGTTGAACCCCATATAGTTCAACAGCGTATGTCCACATAGGTTTGAGTAATACCAAGTAAATCAATCTTTTATATTGTAGAGATAGTTTATAGAATCTCGTCTGCCGAATAGTAGTGATAATAGTTTAAAAAATCGTTTGTTGATGTCTTGTCTTTTTAGTCCTGTAATGGTGGGGGTTCCAGGTGAGCCGTTTGTCGATATATAAACCCTAAAGTAGCGTATATAGTCAACAGTTGGAAGTGAAATACCATTAAAGTATAGATAGTCCGTCTTAAAAACTAGTGTATTTGGCGTTTTGTCTTGTTAATTTTCATTAACATTCTCGGTGATGTTGAGGTGTTCCCAAACTATTGTATTTTTTCCTAAACTATACGTAAGTTAAAGTTATCATGTTTTGAAGATTTTTTTTTTTTTTTTTTTTTAACATTTCTTATTTTTATGCCTTGATAAAGACAATAACATATATGTCGAAATGTTAGCAAAAATTTTAAGTTTTTTTTAATTTTATTTTTTTAAAAAAAAAGACCTAATGTCATTATTCATCATTTAAGAACGGTCGAGAAGAATCTTCTTAATAGTTTCGGTTAAATTCTAATAGCCGGAAGTGAGAAATCGGACAGCCGGTAAAAAAAAGAAGAGATTTCCTTTAAACTTCCCATACCAAACTACGCTTACGTTCCTTACTTGAGCAGGCCTATCATTTTTATCTGAATCTTTATTCAATCAAAATTTATTTACACATATATTGCTTGAATTTTCAAAAGATATAAACGATTTCTTTTAAAACTTGGAATGCTTAACAGTCCTCCCTTCCCCCCCAGAATTTATGGCGTTAATGTTATAATATGGAGACAATTTTATTAGCACTTTCTTCTGGACTACAATGTGATTCACTTCTCTGTATATAATGGAGTTAATGAGGAGAGAAATTGGGATTAATTAATTATACGAAATATAAAGACACTGTTATAATATAGCTATAAGCTTACACAAACTGCACTGGACTTGTAATGATATTATAGAATAAAGGGTTAGAGTAGGGTTATTATGACACGATGCGATGTATATGGTTGAATCTGATAGATAGATATATATGTCTAGATCTCTTAGTGGCTTATATATAGGTTCTCCCCACTCTAGCCTGCTTAAGTGAGAGAGTACGAGAGAGAGTCTGTTTTCTCTCGGTCGGGCTTATGTTCTCTCTCTTGCCATTACATCTACTATGTGCCTGGGGAAACAATTCTACTTACGTCAGAGGGCAATTGATTAAAAATTTCCAACTTTAAAGTAAAATTTGACAATTTTATAATTGTTGTATTAATTGGCATTTAGAGAAATAGCGCATGAGTGTTTCACAACAGACTTTTTTGTTCTTTCAGGCTTTGTTTAAAAAAACTGGGTAATATATAATTAAATGAAAGTTGGAAGTTTGTTAAATAAGTGCTATTGAAATAAAGTAGGCGATCAAGCAAGCCGAACGTTGCATATATGTGCTTGCTTAGCTAGTTAGTTGCTGTTACCCAATATTACGTAGGCGTATCATTTCAAGTGATCACTTACTCCACCTTAGAAGATCAGGTCAAGTAGGCGTTTAATATATTTCTTACATTCTTTCTATCTTATACTTATTTATTTTATTAAAATAAAAATGTATCTAAAAATAGATAACCTCATATAATTGTCACCTGTAATTTAAAGTAATACCTATTATTAATATTATGAAGTTCGTAAGAATGAAGTTTTTCCTTTCATTTTTAGTGTTTGTGGAATTACAAGTTTCAGCCCCTGAATGTAAATTTCCTGTTAGTAATTTGGACAGATTTCCTATTATCTTATATGATGATTGTCATGTAAAATTCAGTCGTTTAATTTAAATGAACTCAATATAAGTTCAATATAGGAACCCTCACGTTTTATATAAATCCCCAGATAATATAAAAAAAAAAAAAAAATCTGGTGATCTGATGAAACACTCACACAACTTTCTCTTACTCCAGTTCTTAAAAAATTGTAATTGACAAAAACTTTATTAGTTAGTGTACCAAATTTAATGAAATTCGTCGAAAACTGCACAAAAAAAAAAAACTGTTCAGTAAAAGCGCACTTCCGGTTTACTAATTTTCGTGAAACTCGGAATTTTTTGGCCATCTATTTATTTCTAATTAATTTTTGTTTTGGATGATAGAAGTGTATAATCATCTTATGTATAGCACTTTAGAGAAAAACATAACCCCACACCTCCCCCAAAAGTGCCCTTCAATGAATTTTTCGAGAGAAATGTTTTTTAAATAAAAGTTGTAGATCGTTGTATGTGTAAGTTGATATATAATGTTTGAAGAAAATCGTCGGACCCATTTTTGAGAAAATTGCAAGAAAGTAAAAAAAAAATACCAAAAGACTTTAAAAATACATTTTAGTAAAAACGCACTTCCGGTCTTCCGATATATTTTCGAAACTCGGAATTCCAACAACACATTTAATTCTAATTAATATTATTTAGATGATAGAATTGTATAGTACACTAAAATAGAGGACAACCCACCACCCCCTCCCTTAAAACTAAAACCCCCACCACTAAAAGTGCCCTTAAATGCATTTTTCCGAAGAAATGTTTTTCAAATAAAAATTGTAGATCTTTGTAAGTGTAGTTGATATATCAAGTTTTAAGAAAATTATTGGAGCCCTTTTTCGAGGAAATTGCAAAAAAGTGAAAAAAAAAACATTCAGTAAAGTGGTACTTCCGGTCGAGGAATTTTGACTGCTGACCTTTCGTTTTTGAGCTATGCGGTTCACAATCATATATACCACACAGACCATTTGCTAAAATTCACTTTTTTGGTCACAGGGGACCTCAAAACGGATATTTCCGGTGAAAATTCGATATCGAAAATTTGACACGATAGTATAATAGATTATTAAGATCTAAATGACTGAAGAAGTTTTTTCCCAAAAACTTTTTTAGAAATTGAGTTTTCACAGGAAATACATGTTTTGAGGTCTCCTGAGTGCGAAAAAAAATGGTTTTAGCAAATGGTCTGTATGTGTGTGCGTGTGTGTGTATGAGCGCGAAAAAAGTAGTATTTCGTTTAGGAATCACGGAAGGTTTCGATAAAAATCGATGGTTCCGGAAGTTAGCTACTTTACTGATTATTTTTTTTTTCAGTTTTTTTTTTGTGACTTTCTTGAAATTGGCTCCAATGATTTTCAATAATCTTCGAATACTATTTATACACATAAATACCTATCACTTTTTTTTTTTTTGAAACAATAGTAAATTGATTGTTTTGTGGGGCGGATCTGGGGGGGGGAATAGAGTAACGTTTAAGCTTTCCTCTAAAGTACCACTTACAATACGTATGGTGTTATGGAATATATTGCTGGAATTCCAAATTTTCAAAGAAAACTGGGCTAACAGGAAATAGTGCGTCTTTTTGGGAATTTTCTCGAAAATGAATATAACGATTTTCTTTAGGTTAACTGCACATATCACTTTTGTTTGAAGCATATTTCCCCTCCATTTTTTTTTTTTTTTTTTATAGTTGTGCGTTAAAATTCAAATGTTATATGTGGAATTGAATACCAAGGCAAGAGAGGCAGGCTAAATTCTTTATTAAAAGACAATTTAACTAAATTTACCAGGGACTGCTAATAGTAAGCCTACTAACAGGGCATTGTAGTCTGAATAGGCACATGCACCAACTACTACTGGCAGATAATGCGGTATGCCAATTTCCGCTGGACTGAGGAAGAAACCCTGGCACAATTTCTGTGTAAGTGTGCCGGTCTGATGAGGACAAGGGTTTCTTCAACTGGGGGACAAGCATTCCCGAAGCTACGAGCTTCTATGACTGAACCAATTTCGGCTTTGCTAGGCCTGATTAAGGAGGGCGAAGTTGAAGGGTGTGCTATGATTTTAGTGGGATCCACAATAGACCTCTTAATGTAGCAGGTCGCAGTGAAATGAGGTTCGCCCTCTTAATGGCCCTCTGTCAATCTAATCTAATCTAATCTAATGTGGAATTGGGTCAGTGTTGTTCGCGCCGCTATCTTCGGATTACAATGATGTAATCCACCCTTCTTCTAATCACCCTAAGTTACTTAACTCTAAGTTTAATGTTGATACATATGAGTAAAATTTGAAAATTTGAAAAAGAAAATTAGCTATTTCATACGTAATTTTGTTAGTAGCAGTCGTGTGAGTGTTTCACACCAGATTTTTTTTTTTTTTTTTTAGTATTACACAGCTAAATCTACAAGATTTATGGCTATTTCACTTGCTTTCCTACATATATTTCTACTTTCTCATACTCCTAGTAAGAGGAAGTATTGTAATCGTGTCAAATTTTCGATATGAAGTTTTCAACGGAAATATCCGTTGTGAGGTCCCCTGAGTCCAAAAAAGTGGTTTTTAGCAAATGGTCTTTATGTGTGTGTGTGTAGTGTAGTAGGTATATGAACAACATAGCTCAAAAACGAAAAATCGTAGACACTTCAAACTTGATATTCCGTTTAGGTATCACGATGGGATCTGACCAGTACATTATCTGTCAAAATTCCACAACCGGAAGTACCACTTTACTTTTTTTTTTTCTTTTTTTTTTTTTACTTATTCGCGATTTTCTCAAAAATGGCTGCGATGATTTTCTTGAAACTTTATATATAAACTACACATACAAAGATCTACAACTTTTACTTAAAACATTTCTCTAGGAACATTCATTTAAGGGCACTTTTAGGGAAGGGGTGGGGTTATGTTTTTCTTTAAAATGCTATCGTAGTTGATTATACAATTCTATCATTCAAACAAAATTAATTAGAAATAACTCGATGGCCAAAATTCCATGTTTCAAGAAAATTAGTAAACGGGAAGTGCGCTTTTACTGAACACTTTTTTTCAGCTTTCGATGAATTTCATTAAATTTGGTACACTAACTGTAACATTTGAATTATAATTTTAAGAACCAGAGTAAGAGAAAGTTGTGTGAGTGTTTCACTCCATATTTTTTTTTATAGGTCTGTACAAAGTGTAAGAATTTGCTGCTGGAGATGATTGTAACGTATTTGGTATATTCTATGCGTTTACCATGTTGTGGTCTTAAACGGAAATAACCTAGTTCTTTGGTTTGTGCTGGGATGCCTGTAGGGACGTGTAAAAACTCTTTGGAGAATCTACTAATTTTGCTCCCGTTATTGCAACAATTTTTAAATAGTGTGTTAGGTAACAACATATCTTGAAAGATTGCTTTTTATATTTGTGTATTTAATTACACGTTAATCTTCCAAGAACGATAAGCAATGCTTTATGGCAAGTATAACATGGAGGTATGCAGTTTCTCTCCTTTTATAGTAATGTAATATATTGATTAGACTGTCGTGTGGGTTTTTATATCAGATTTTGTTTAGTCCCCCCTGAAAATCTAACTTCTTTAAGTGAACAAACAGAAAGATGCAGTGACAAATTTCTGTTATATTACGTATGTATATTTCTGCCATGTCCTACAAAAGATAGTAAAATAAATGAGATTATTGCAAATAAGACAGGTTGACGTTTAAAATTATAAAATATTTATCGAAATCTACCATAAAAAACGTTTGCATTAAACATAGAAAATTATTGATAATTAATTATAATAATAATAAGATAAAAATTACGTATAACATAAAAAATAATTCTAATGATAAGGATGAACCTGGGATCCCCTGCTATCTGTTCTATCTTTGTGCGCAACATTCTTAAATCACTATGATTAATTCAATTTGTAATCCAGTTTCTTTTATTAAAAAATGGACGAACTAAATGCCTCGGATGATAGATAGGCTGGTGCATGATTGAAAGGAAATGTAGAACGTTGGTGATGACAAGCTTGTCAACCTGGATGCAGTTACAACTTACATTTTATACGTTGTGGTGTTTGGTTCCGCAGAGCTGGAAAGCATCAGAGACATTTTCCGTGGTAGCCTGCTTCATTATGTGGTCATCGACCGGTTTCGGGCGTTCGCCCATCTTCAGGATTTGTGGTCATCGCCCATTTTCGAGCGCTACACTATCTGAAAAACGCATCCTGAAAATGGGCGAACGCCCGAGAAACCGATCGATGACCACAAAATGAAGCAGGCTACCACGGAAAAAATGTCTCTGATACATTTTTATATGTTTATTAAGGAAACTAATAATGTTTGCTTCTATAAAGGGGGAATCCCGCGAATCAAAGTTGTTGACTTCTTTTTTAAGGAAAATATTTTTAATGGGCAAACACAGAGTGAAAGGAATTTTAATGTCGTAAATGTATATAACGGTCGTGAGGGGAGGGGCTCTTCTAAAGGCCCATCATAAAAATTTTTTACTGCGCTATAAAATTTTGAAATAAGATGGAATTCTCCTTGAACCTTTGAACTCTGTATAGCTTTTTCCAGTTTTAATATTTGTGTCATAAACGTAAAACTTGGGAACTGTATTTATTACGCTTATTCTTCATTATTTAAATTTACAGATATTATTTGGAATATTATCATCTCGATTGTGGAAAAGAAAAAAAATCATTATTCTTACCCATAAATGTTGACGTTAATGTTGAAGAAGAAAAATAGAGGTGCATTTATAATTAATTGTATGACTTCTTCGCAAACTTGAGCCACATTGCTTTATACTTTCTCTTAACTCCAGGAAAAAGAGAAGTATTTTGCGATCGTGTCAAATATTTGAAATTGTGTTTTCACCGGAAGGAAATAAATGTTTTGAGGTTCCCTCAGTTCGTAAAAAAAAAAAAAAAAAAAAAAACTTGTTAGCGAATGGTCGCATGTTCTCAAACTGGTAGCGAGAGAAATATTAAGAGACAGACTGGTTGAATGATGAGAAGTTAGATAGGACGCTGACTGTTTGTAAACTGGTCGTAAACTTTCCTAAACTATACTGGTCTCGCTTTATTTATACGAATCGAACTGTTTTTTTTATAGTTTTTACCACGGCATCTAACACGGGGTGGTTTCGCGCCCAATTCATCAGCCGCATATGAAATTTTTACTGATTATTATTTTTTTCAGTTTTTTTTGCAATTTCTATTTGCCACTTTTATCTGAAAATTTTAGTTTATTTATTTAAATTGATTTTTTTGGGAGTTCTGGGGGAAGGAATGTACGGTTCTAACAGTTATATATAATATGAAGATAGATTACATATATTGCTAGATTCTAAATTTGAAGAATATTATTCAAAAAAAAAAAGTTATTTTAGTTACAGGGGTTCTGTTAGAACCGTGAACCATTCTAATTCATGGCATTAAATCTTCTTAATTGAGTTTCTTCAATGTTATTGGCCGCTATCTTCTAGACTTCAATGTAACTACATAGCCACTGGACTATTTATTTATCAAGGGTTTTTACCAGCTTATCCCCCTTTCTAGATTTATACTAGAACTCAAACAAAATAAAAAGGTGTAAGTTTGACGAAAGTTATGTCAATTATGTAAAAGTTCTAAGAATGTTTTACACCAGATTTTTGTGGATATATGTTCGTTGATATTTGCAAGGATTTCGAGCGTACGTTTTTTTGACACGCCGGATCATGCAGGAGTTCAGTTCGAATTAGGTCTTCTGCAATGTTATTTTTGTTAAGCATTTCTAAAACAGATAGCAGCTTGAAATTAGTTCTAAGAATGTCCCTGTAATGTGTTGTATGCTTTGATTGATTCGTATCAAAATGCAAATACTGCTGGGATGCATTATCCACAAGTTACATGGTCAAAATTGCATTATTTTTGCCAGCTAGCAAAGCTGAATACGTGTTTTTATAATAATTATGTAAATCCTTTTTTTTTTATTATAAGTAGCAAACCTTTTAGGTGAGAAAACTTTATCCTTGAAGTTGTAAATTATTTTATAAGAAACAACTGTAAAATCGAGCCAAATATGAGATCTGGAATATTCTCCAAATAAGAAAGAAGAACAACATTCTATCTCGTCGTGTTTTATTGAGACCGCTTGAAGAAGTAAGTTTGCATAATCCTTTTAAGAGAAAGCTCCATCTTTTATTATTATTATTATTATTATTATATTAAGGCGCATCACCATCTTAGATCATTGGCGCTCGGAGCAACTCAGAATACTTCCGGCCCTAGGGCAATGTTCTCTCGATATAGACAGCACTGTTCATCATAGTGTTGTGAGCTGTTGCGGCTCCTAGGGCTGAATTTGGACCCCCACCCCTTTTTATTGTGTAAAGAGGAAGTCTTCTTAAGATTTTACCAATTTTTCAGAATTGAATTTTCATCTCAAATATGTATATGTTATAATGGAAGTGAGAAGGAGAGAAAATTAGAGAGAACGGTTTTTTTTTTAGAGAAATAAACTAGAATATATGCTGAACACTGTATTATAATGAATAGAACACAAAAACTGCAAGAACTTTACCAGTAAAATAGAAGTTAGGTAGCGAGAGAAATATTGAAGAGACAGACTGGTTGAATGATGAGAAGGTTGATAGGACGCTGACTGTTTATAAACTGGTCGTAAACTTTCTTGAACTATACTGATCTCGCTTTATTTATACGAATCGCGAATGTCCTAGTCTGGCCTAGGTGGGGGAGTAACTAAAATTTGATTCATTTAATGTACTTCTCCGCTTTTCGGATCCTATGAATCTTTAGTGATTCGGATCCCCCCCCCGCATTACAATGTTTCAGGATCTTGCGTATGAAAAAAAAATTATTTCAACAACAAAAACAAAAAATCGCAGGGAGTTCAAACTTAATATTCAGTTTAGATGGCCAAAATCCATCAATCAGGCTACTGTGGCCATTGTCCCATTCACGCGATCTCAACTACTGAAGACCTTAGGTTTTGCCATATAATTTATCAGTATTAAATAAATAAATTTCAAGTGAATCAAGTTTTATTTAAGTTTAGAAAGTAGGAAGTATTTGCACTAACTTTTGTCACCATATAATTAGTCAATAATTATTAATTTAACGATCTTATCGGAAACTTGTATGAATTATGCTTTCCAGTTTGAGATTTCGAACAGTAGAAAAAAAAAAAACAAAAAAAAAACTTGAAATCTGTTGTTGGATACAGTAGACAGACGACCTAGTTATACGTTTAGATAGAGAGACAGCTAACGGAAAACACCAAGCAAGTATGTCATTAATAAAGAGAAGTTGTACGTACTGAAGGAACAAAAATAACAGTTAAGTTTTATATGCATCACTCTTATAATAATAATAGTAATGGCTTACTTTTAAGAATGTAGCATTAAATTTGTGATATTTCTATATCGGTTTCTATCTTTTACTTTTATGAAGAAACCATATATGAGTAAATATGGCGCATGGATTCTGCTTAATAATTTCTTTTATGTCTTAAACTATTTGTTGGTTTGAAACTGTTGTTCGTTTCAGTTTTGGAGATTGTTGTAGGGGATTATCCGCACTGCGACCTGAAAGATCTATTGTGCCCCCCCCCCGGAGCCTTCTCAGTGCACTGCCGGCCTCCAAGCAATGTTCTCTAGCTATAGACAACACCGCTCATCACTGTACAGTGAGTTGAAGAGGCTCCTAGGAAGAGAAAAATCTAAGGACAGCATGTTGGATTCGCACCCGGGACCTCCGCGTTGCTATTCCAGCTTGCTACCACTGAGCTAATCCCTTCCTTCTCTCTTCGCCTAGGCCAATTATCTAGGGACGAAGGCCCTAGTTTGTGTACTGTGTTTGTCCTTGTCTGTAGAGTGTATGTAGTTTAAGTGTATTGTGTACTATTCTGACGAAGTGCACGGAGTACTGAACTGTGGTAACCCGTGGGGTCGCTACTCCCCAAGTAACTGCATGTAACAGATACCCCTTGCGGGCTCGTTTCGGTTTTATCGAAGATCTGTTATCGAAATACTCTTTTCAATAATCGATAACATCTTTGATTAAATTCTTTGACTGAAAAGTCGTGCCTGGTTTACAGTTTAATCTTTAGTCTATCTTCAGTCTGGCCTTTTGTTCTATCCTAACCCCGATAGGTAGGGAATTATAGTAGATTGAAGAGCGTAGATGCGGCGGAGGAGGATGAATATAATATTTTGGGATTTAGTTTTAATTTCCTTTTTTAAAGGAATGAAATGGGTTTGGTGATGTAACTATTTGTTTTATTACTGAATCTCGATAAGAGCAGAGGACTGCATTGTCATTGGCCATAGGTGAGAAGAATAGTTTCTGGATGGGTAGGAATATCCGCTGCGTACTATATTGTCCCCTTAGGCTTTATAATAGAACAGATTGAAGTTCTGGCTTTTAGTCAGAAGTAAGAGTCGGTCACATATGACTTTTTAAAATAAAAAATAAAAAGTGAATGAAAACTTATGAATCATGACTCGAGGTCCACATCTTAACAGGGTCCACATCTTAACAGAAGTATTATTGAAGTAATTTTGAGTCCAAAATTGATAGGTTTATATGTGCAGTTGAAATATCCAAATTTAAAGGAAAACATGTATAAATGTTTTAGAGAAAATGCCAAAAAAAAATATCAAGAAGCATAACCGGACAAGTCTCATTTCTGGTAGGTGGGATAACCTATACATTGTATTGAAGTAGTATATTTAAAAGAAAGCAAAACGCTACTGCTCTAGCGGTTACATCGCCACAAACAAAAAGACAAATTGCCCCTTAAGAATATATATATTTTTTTTTTAAGCAAGTCTATGCACGTTCAAACACAAGCTGAAGCAGCGCTCTGCTCGCGTGCTAATGCTATTCTGTTCAGAAAAGTATATATACATGTTCAAACAAGTTCAAACATCATCCTTTATAAATTCTGCGTTAATTTAATCCAATAATAGTGTAAATATTTTTTTAGCTTCTAGACATAAACAATATATAAATACGCTAAGCACTTTTAAATTTTTAGCGAACGAAGAAAATCGATATGTGATTAATTTTCTATTATTAATTGAGTATTTTAACACATCAATATTTTTTCTCACGCTTACCGCCAAAATGGCGCCCGTGAATTTTGGCGCCCACAAAACTCAAAAAAAAATTAATTTTCCCGCGGAAAAATGTTTCAAATAGCGAAAGATAATATAAAAACCAAAAACATTAATATCGCCACTTCTAGTTGATGGATTTTGTTCGAAACTTTCTTGTCACAGATATGGTGGTCATGTATCTAAATGGAATTACAATTCTTATACAATTTTTCGTTTTTTTTTTTGTCACACACATACATTGTACCATCCCCCACCCCAAACAATTTTTTTCATATTCAGAGAATCTTAATATACATGTTTGTTGTGGTGGTTGGTTCCGCAGAGCTGGAAAGCATCAGAGACATTTTCCGTGGTAGCCTGCTTCATTTTGTGGTCATCGACCGGTTCGGGCGTTCGCCCATCTTCAGGATGCGTTTTTCAGACAGTGTGCCAACACAGACTCGTACAGAGACTTAGTTTCACACTAACTGAGGTGTGTTTTTAAATACTAAACTCTTAAACTAGGTAAAGGGATGTGGCCAGATGGGTGAGAAAACACGTGTTTGGGTTGTTAAAGGGCAAATTCTTTTCTTACAGTGGACGCGGGGGTCTAATCTTTAAACTCTGTTGTTGAAGGGAGACTTATTTCACAATTAACTAACAAAATATTAAGAATATACAAAAAATAAAAAATAAGATACACAAAATAAATCTAAATTAAATTAAACAACGATTAAACTAACATTTTAAAATTCATTCATTCGTTTAAAACTGAACGATTTTTTATATAATTATATAAATCGTTCAGTTTTAAACGAATGAATGAATTTAAAATGTTAGTTTAATCGTTGTTTAATTTTATTTAGATTTATTTTGTGCATCTTATTTTTTATTTTTTATTTTTCTATATTCTTAATATTTTGGTTAGTTAATCGTGAAGTAAGTCTCCCTCCAACAACAGAGTTTAAAGATTAGACCCCCGCGTCCACTGTAAGAAAAGAATTTGCCCTTTAACAACCCAAACACGTGTTTTCCCACCCATCTGGCCACATCCCTTTACCTAGTTTAAGAGTCTAGTATTTCAAACATACACCTCAGTTAGTGTGAAACTAAGTCTCTGTACGAGTCTGTGTTGGCACACTGTCTGAAAAGCGCATCCTGAAGATGGGCGAACGCTCGAAACCGGTCGATGACCACAAAATGAAGCAGGCTTCCACGGAAAATGTCTCTGATGCTTAATTTATACATGTATTTTTTCTGTGAAAACCACTTATTATCAGAAATTTGTCACGAACGCAAAACTTCATATTATTTGGAGTAAGAGAAAGTAAAAAGTAGAAAATGAGGTCATAATTATTCCACTTTTTAGGATGTTGTCTACCTATTTTTTAAGATTATTACTATTAAATTGTTTAAAAATGGCGCCTATGGTGATTTAACCTAAATAATTTGGTTCAGCAACTATTTTCTATTGAAATATTTCAGTTAATTTTTAAACAGTTCAAATTTATTTCTTGTATAATAATATATAATAATAATACTATAAAATAATAATAATAACTAATACTATAATTACACTAATAATAATAAAATATATTTACAATTCACTAATATAATAATCCAATAATAATATACTATTATACTAATAAAATAATACTAATAATTAATAATAATCTCCTATAATAATAATACTCATAATCCTACTAATAATCATCATATAATAATAATAACTAATATAATCATAATACTCATAATAATCATAATATAATAATAATATAATAATAATAATATAAAATAATAATAATACTAATAATAATAATAATATTAATACTAATAATAATATAATAATAATAATAATAATATAATAATACAATAATCATTAATATTAAAATAATCATATAATCATATCATAATAATAGAATCATAATAATAATAATAAAAGTGTTTATTAGAAACAACGAATTAAAAATTTCTTTTTTCTAGACAAAAAAGCAAAATGAAAACAGAAATGCATGAACATAAGTTCGTTTACAAAGAGTATGAGTAGTGCTTCATACAATAAACAAGATTATTACTTTCTCTTTTTTTTAAGTTATAAACACAAAAATTACATTTTTATTTTTGAAACCAACATATTCAAGACAAATAAAATAAAAATAGAAATAAAAAAACAAACAAAAAACATCACAATAAGAAATTATTTAATTGTAGCAATGTAATATTTATAAAGTAGTACCACCCCCCCCATTTCCGGGGACCATTTAAATAATTTATTAATTCTAGTCTACCACCTAATGTAACTTCCTCTCTCAAACTGACCTTTCTTAATATTCATAAATTGAATTATTTTTGTACGTTAATCACATTACGACCTAGACGCCATTCGTTTTCATATCGTTCCAATCATTCTATAGGATTTTGTATCACCTAGTTTATACATCGATGATAACCCCCGCCCACTTTGCGATATACGCTAATTGATTTTATTGTAGAAACCGTGTTTTTTTAAATAGTTGATTTAGCAAATAATACCTTATGATGTTCAAAAGTTTGGTACTCCACTACATGAATACGGTACAATCTTCACATAGACCAGTCAAAAGCTCATTAACAATTTCGCTTCCATTAAATAATATGCACAAACAATTTTTATATTCTGAGTTTTTCTTCATATCCATCTTTTCTTGAATTAATTAATTTTATAATTTAATTTATAAGTTGGTTTTTAATTATAGATTTTTATTTATTTATTACTATTCTGAAATAAATTACAATTATTAACAAAGGTAAATATTATATGAATTAAATGAAACAAAAATATAAAGTAAAATCATACCTGAAATAAAATAATTTAATTACACTTAATTAACCACAGTAAAATAAATACAAAATTTTTAAATAATAATTATACCCACTCAGTATTATTATAACCTTTTCATATAAACACAGCTGACATAATCACTAAAGCAGTAGTATATTGGGAATTAGTATAATATCACACCTTGTAAAGAATAAAAAGCAAAAAGCTTCACGTGAACATACGTTTTCTCATAGCAGGATCGTAGGGAGGGGGTTGTTGTCGGGAATTTTGGGGGGTTCTAGGGGTTAATTTTTTTTTAGGGTCTATTGCGATCAAAGTCAATTTTTCAAAATTTGAGTTTTCATAAAAAATGCATGTTTTTTGAGGCCCTTTAAATGTGGAAAATTACAATACCACATTACAATACCTTTTAAATGTGGAAAATTACAATACACATGGCTGTTATGTATTTAAAATGTCACAAATTTTTTTTTTTACAACGAACAATGTTCTTTGTTTTTTTTAACCTTATTTAAGAATCTTGATTTAACTGTTAAAACTAATCGTGATTTTTTTAGAGTTGTCATTAAGTTATAAATCATGAAACTGGAGGGAAAAAAGTGAAAGTTTGCATGAACATTAGTGGAGGGTTAATTTCATTCTGTGAAGGTAAGGCAGGCGGATGATGATGTAAAAAGAAAGGAGGAGTGTACTTCATAAATGTCTACTGATGGCGCATGTACTTTTAGCTTTGTTATTTTACATAGGTCAATCGTATTGCATAACCTTCTGCATAAATAACACTTTTAACGTAGAATATATAGTTTTTTTTGGAGGCACTTATTTGGTAAACGCGAACATACGTTTTCTCATAGCAGGATCGTAGGGAGGGGGTTGTTGTCGGGAATTTTGGGGGGTTCTAGGGGTTAATTTTTTTTTAGGGTCTATTGCGATCAAAGTCAATTTTTCAAAATTTGAGTTTTCATAAAAAATGCATGTTTTTTGAGGTCCTTTAAATGTGGAAAATTACAATACCACACATTAGTTTCAAAATCCATTAACCATAATGGATTATGGTTTTACTAAAATGTTTACTCCTCTCCCAGTTTTTTGGGGGACTTTTTCGAAAACTGCTCTTAACAGCTTTCTTTATAAAATTTTACTACAAAAATTGATTCTTTTTGGGTGTGTGGGAATTCTGGAGTAGCACCAGGGTTAAGCTTATCCCAGAAATACCAATTCATTGCAATGTAATGGTTCTATCAAGTTTATATAATATTCAAGTACATAAGAAGCATACTAGAATTCCAAATTTGAAGATATAGGTGTCCACCTAATTTATGATCAGGGTTAGGGATTGAAAAAACGATTCTCGTAAGTTTGATAATGATAATAAATACGAGGGTCATTCCAATAAATAACCGAGACAAATCGTTGTAGCTCAAAAATGATTTATTTAATCAATACAAAACTTTGGCTACTTTTCAACATTTATTCCCCAGCAACATTTTATACACTTGTCCCATCATTCTTCAAATTTGTATATGCCTCTGGCATAGAATTCTTTGGATTGATCTCCAAGCCATTTTTGCACCTCTTTAAGGGGTCCAAACAAATCGGAAGTCGGATGGGGCGAGGTCGGGACTGTAGGGGAGATGTGGAAGGATCTCCTACCCCAATTTCTTTGTGGGCGCCCATAAGTTGTCTTGGAACCCCTCTCGCACAAGTTTTTCTGCACTTCAGCTTATTCTGAATAATGTTATGGGACAGTTCCAACACTTGCGAGCACTTCTTCAGCTTTCAGTTCAACAGTAAATACGCCTGTTGTCCTGAATTAGCGCTTAATGCGAGATTCAACGGAGGAAGTTGCAACTTCAACCGGTCGTCCACTTCGTTGCTCTACACTGACACTTAACGGCCACTTTTAAACTGTTCCACTCGCTTTCAACATTCTTTCGTGGATTTCATCACTACCTTTGATACTCTCAGCAACTAAAACTCTAATCACTGGGGATTGTTCTTCCAAGGTGCAATGCTCGAGCAGACTCGCCATTGTTAACTGAATACATTTGAGGTTATGCTTACCAAATACTCTGGAACAACTGATTGAGAAACTATGTACAAGCATGCCAAATTGATGCACTGAAACTGTTATTGTATTGATTAATCAAACCGTTTTTGAGCTACCACTTTTTGTCTCGTTATTTATTGAATATAACACTCGTAAATAATTAATTAAGAGCAATAAAAATGTCCAGGATATGCTGAATAGGTGTATGAAATGAATAGGCATGACATAAAAAAAGAAATAAAACTTATTTTAATTACTTAATGAGGATGGATTAAGTACATTAGAGTGTCGTCACTATAGTTATCTGGCTAGTCATATTAGAACTACCTTTTTTAATGAAAATATCAGTCGTCGACTGAACTGTTGGTTTTTATTCACAGTTTATTTCTTTATAGCAAGCAATGGCGTCATCACGTATTTGTTATGATCAACTCTTGAGAAATGTTCATAATTATAATCCATTTTTTTTTCTGGCATTTGAATCCCCCTTGTAGATGATTGTGGATCACGCTTCTGCAAGTTATTTTTTGCTATGAACTTCTTCAATGACAGCCTTTTTTACTTCTTCCAACTCAATGGAATCTTTCCCCTTCATTAGAAAGCTCCTCAAGTTTATACCATTAACAAGTTTCTCAATGTCTTCTTCAGCTTTCAATAATTAAGTTGCCTGCTGAGTTTTATCTTTGACATCTGTTTCACTATTAAATACTTTGGATGGAATGAATAATGATGTTTGCAAAATTTTCTTCCCAACATGCATTGCTCACTTACTACTTCCCCCATGACGAAACAATGTTTCTTATCGCACTTCATTTGTATCCCTTCCAAAACCTTCATGCAACGTTTTGTTATTATGCGTTTCAATCTGCGTGTCATGTATATCTTCATTTTGTAAACATTAAAGTTTTAAAGAATATTTATTTTATTCTTGATGAATTTGTTTATTTTTATATATTCCTTTTTGTTATTAGAGCGGAAATCATTCAGAGTGCTAAGCTTGTTAACCTCTATTGTTTGATAAGAAGTTAGTTGTATTTTCTAAATACCGTTAACATTGGAGAAAATAAAAAACGGTAAATTACGTGAAATTACAAAAACAAAATAGGTGCTAGATTTTTAATAGTTTTAACAGACTTTGATAATTTTAATATAAAGTTTTTGAAATAAAGACAAAATAGACAGAACCGGCGGGGGAGGGGGGACTACTTGAAGAAGAAGAAGAAGAAAAAGAAGAAGGAAGTTAAAGTGGTTAGAGAGGATTTTCAAAATGGCGGCACAGTCGGCCAAGATAATCCGTTATGACCGGAGCAACCCCCGTCACACAGAATCGATAACATGCTTCTATCTCACTCTTTCATTCTTTGTGGTGTGCTGTGTGGCTGGTGGGTGCGTGTGTACATACGGTAGTAGCTGCTGAGGCTGGACCAACATGATGATGAGCAAGGAGATTATCTCTCTTTCGCTATTACACAGCCAGTCCTTCTTCCCCCCTCTCTTACTTCTTCTGCCTCTCAGGATTATATTCTCTCCTTACATTAACCCAACACCTTCCATCACCTCTCTCTCTCTCTCTCTCACACACACATTTTATACTGCATTATAGTCGTTTTTCCTTCAACATTTTTCTTCTACAGTTTCCTTAAAGAAAATCTCTTATTTCATATCTTCATCTTCCATGGATAATTTCTTCTTTTTTTTTAAAAAAAATTTTTCGTTTTAATGCTTTCTCAAAATGCTTCAATGATTTTTTTTATTTTCTCTTATTATTATTATAATTGTAAGAGGAAGTATTGCGATTCTGCTTCTGGTTAACCGGTTTATCTTTAAATTTGCAATTCTAGCAATGCTTCTTCTTATAGTTCTTCAATATTATATAGGTAGTAGAACCATACATTGTGCTGAAGTGGTAGTTTAGAGGAAGTGGTAGTTCAGGAGGAAGTTGTTTCCCTCCTGAACTCTTTAAAATCAATATAACTCGAATTAGAATGACACAGGTGGCGGGGGGGGACTCGAACCCAAGCACTGCAGCCTATTGTGCCAACCCCTCAGTGCCTAGTAGAGGAAGCCCCCCCCCCTTTTCAAGAGAGAGGTCCAGAACCTTCCCCACTAGTTAGTCCTCCTTGAAGTACGATTTCTTCCGGTCTCAACGTCTGCCGAAGATCTCGTACCGCAATCTGCCTATTGCAACGCAATCAAGCCACAGATCAGAGGCCGTCTCCTCCTCCTCCTGCTGACACAATCTACACAAGGGCTCCGAATCAACCAATCCCACCATTGTGCAGATGTTTCTTGAACTGAACCTACCATACCCAGTAAATAAAAAGGCCCATTATCATCAGACAGATCTGATATCTGCTTAAATCCAGGGTCTCTCTGGTAGTTCTTCTTCTGTACAACTCTGGTATAACTATTTTGCCATGTTTTGCCTTCAGTGACGATTATGCTCTCACCGAGTCCATTCTCTCAGAGACGCCCTCGCAATACTTTTGGCTATTCCCAGAACAAGTTCTTCTGGTTCAAAGAAAGGAGGATTCGCTCCATTCCTGGCCAGTTAGTCGGCTAGCTCATTACCTTTAAAAATCCCCTTTGTGTCCTGGCACCTATACCAGCCGCACTTTATTGTGTGCCGAGATAACTCCCTGACTAGGGAAGAAGTGATTCTGAATGCCCCAAGTGCCTTCAGTGCTGCCTGGCTGTCCGAGAAAAATGCATATCTCCCTATTCCTAGAGGCCATACGCAAATTCCTCAATATACTTAGTAAAAGTGATAGGTGATTTATGAATGTGGATAAGCAATATACGATATTTAAAGAAAATTGCTGTAAAATGGCACTTCCAGTTGATGGCTTTTGCCCGAAACTTCCGTGTCTAATGCGATTGGAGGTACCCAAGGAAATGCCAAGTTTGAGGTGTGCCTGCGATTTCTCATTTTTGAGATATTTGGTCCAACACTGATATAAACACATACATCATTTTTTTTTTTCATTACAATCATTGTTTTCTTAAATCACAGGAACCCAAAACATGATTTCCGGTGAAAACTCGACTTCGAAAATTTGAATTAAAAAAAATGTTCGATATGTGGAACAAAATTCAATAATAATAATAATAATAAAATAATTAAAAAAACATAGGAAGTTTGGTATTCCATTTAGATTCAACATGTGATCCAACAAAAGTTTCGGACAAAATTCTTCAACCGAAGATGGTTCCATCGATTTTTCAGTAAACTTTATAATACTATCATTATTTACATGTATATGATAAAACGTTTTTCTGTAAAGAAGTTGATTTTGGAGAGATTCTGGGGGGGGTAACGGTGACCACAGGCCTCCCACTAGTGCTATTGCTATTAATAATGGGGCGTATATAATAATAAAAAAAAAAAATCTGGTGGTAAACACTCACACAACTTTCTCTTACTCTAGTTTTCAAAATTGTAATTGACAAATTTTACAGTTTTTGTACACCAAATTTAATGAAATTCGTTGGAGTTTGTCGAAAACTGAAAAAAAAAAACTGTTCAGTAAAAGCGCACTTCCGGTTTACTAATTTTTCTTTAAAACTCGGCAATTCTGGCCATCTATTTATTTCTAATTAATTTTGTTTGGATGGTAGAATTGTATAATGAACTATGATAGCACTTTAGAGAAAAACATAACCCCACCCCTCCTATAAAAGTGCCCTTAAATGAATTTTTTCCAGAGAAATGTTTCAAATAAAAGTTGTAGCTCTTTGTATGTGTAGTTGATATACCAAGTTTGAAGAAAATTGTCAGATCCATTTTCCCAAGAAAGTAAAAAAAAAAAAAAAAAAAAAATACAGAAAATTGAAAAATACATTTCAGGAAAAACACACTTCCGGTAATCCGATTTTTTTTCAAACTCGGAATTTCAACAACACATTTAGAGAGATTACAGCGACAAACCAAGTCGATGTGGCTGCTCAATTTCATTGAGTTACTATAAAAAACACAGATTACTAATCTATCTTCATGAGACAATCTCAAGTCCAAAAGACACAAACGTTACAAAACTAAAGTAAATAGCGCAAAGAATAAGCGAAATAAGAATGAAACATACATAAATAAACTCAATACGCAGGGCCTTAAATAATACCATTTATCAATGACCGTAGATGTGATTATGGAGGATTCCCAAGGAATCCAAGATAATTTGCTCCGCCAGTCGGGTCAAATTCCCTTTGTCAATCATATCATTATCATTATAAGTAATATGTTTTAGATAACAGAATTGTATAATAAACTGAAATAGCACTTTAGAAGAAAACCTAACCCCCTCCCCTCCCCCAAAAGTGCCCTTAAATGAATGTTTCCAGAGAAATGTTTTAAATAAATGTTGTAGTTCTTTGTATGTGTAGTAGACATACCATGTTTAAAGAAAATCGTCAGAGTCATTTTTGAGAAAATCGCAAAAAAAAAAAACTAGTAAAGTGATACTTCCGGTTGAAGAATTTTGAAGATAACGCAGTCAGATCCCATATTGATACCTAAACGGAATATCAAGTTTCAACTTTCTACGGTTTTTCGTTTTTGAGCTATGCTGTTCACATACATTCATACACACACACACACAGAGAGACAGAGCGAGAGAGTCCATTTGCTAAAAAACCACTTTTTTGGACTCAGGGGATCTCAAAACGGATATTTCCGGTGAAAACTCGATATCGAAAATTTGACACGATTACAGTACTTCCTCTTACTTTTAATTATTATTATTATTAGTAAGAGAAAGTAAAAATTCATAAAAGGTATTTAAAAAAAACAACTTAAAATTAGGTAATTAAAGTAAAAATTCGGTAAACCGGAAATGCATCGTTTTACAGAATGCTTTCTTTTTTTCCCCCACTTTATCAATTTTATTTTAAACATATTTCACGGATTTTAAGGGTGACTAAGGGTGGGGGGGACGCTGAGACATTAGACATTCTTTTTATAATGCCAGCCAGCAAGAATGTATTTTGGTTTGCACCATTCTGTTAGTGGAATTAAGGGTAGCATTTTAGTAACAAAGTGTAAAAAATGCACCATTAAAAAAAATTCTCTTTTATCTAAGTGAGAGACAGTTTTTGAATTTATTGTGTTTCCTTGAATAGAAACAGACAGAATTTAAAAAAAAACATGTACACCTTAGAAATAAAAACACTTAAATCTGTCTGGCTGTCCATTTGGCATTTTTGCGGCTGTTCACGTGATTTACACATTAAGTATATCTTAAGAATGAAATTCAACGGCGGCTTATTCTAAATTTTTTTTTCTGTCTCTCTCTTACTCTTTTGTGATCCATTTGTAATGACTTTTTTTTTCTCTTGTTTTCTAGGGAATTAGGAATTTGTAAAACATTTTTGTCTGCCAGTCTGTCTATTTGTATGTCACTACACATAAAAAAATCTTGTATAATTACATAGCGTATCCCAGATTCAGAAAATCCGTAGTTTCTTTCAGAGCTTGTACATTCATTAAAAAAAAATCTGGTGTGAAACAATCACACAACTTAATCTTATTCCAGTATTCAAAATTAAAAATTGACAAATCTTTATAGTTAAGTGTACCAGATTTAATGAAATTCACGCAGAGTTCCGTTACTGTTCAGTAAAACCCACTTCCGGTTTTCCTAATTTTTTTGGGGGAAACTGATTCCAGGAAAACTGTTTCAAATTAATTAGTAGGCTTTAATTAATAAAAGTTTCCCAGGAAAACTGTTTCAAATTAGTTAATAGGCTTTAATTAATAAAACCATAGAAAGTTGAAACTTGATATTACGTTTAGGTATCACCATGGGATCCTGACGGTGGGTGCGTTATCTGTCAAAATTCCTCAACCGGAACTACCACTTTGTTTTTTTTTTTTTTATTTACGTTTTTGCGATTTTCTCAAAAATGGCTCTGACGATTTTCTTGAAACTTGGAATATCAACTTACCACATTCAAAGAGCTAAACTTTTATTTGAAATATTTCTCCGGGAAAATTCATTTAAGGGCACTTTTAGGGGAGGGGTTAGGTTTTCATCTTAACTGCTATTTCAGTTTATTATACAATTCTGTCATCTAAATAATGTTAATTAGAATTGAATATGTTGTTGAAATTCCGAGTTTGAAAAAAATCGTATAAACGGAAGTGCGTTAACTTCACTACTTTACTAAATGATTTCTTTTTTCACTTTTTCGCGATTTTCTTGGAAACTTCATATATAAACTAAACATACAAAGATCTACAACTTTTATTCAAAACATTTCTCTGGGAAAATTCATTTACGGGTACTTTGAAAGGGAGGAGGGGTGGGGTTATGTTTTTCCCTAAAGTGCTATCATAGTTGATTATACAATTCTATCATCCAAACAAAATTAATTAGAAATAAATAGATGGCCAAAAATTTTTGAGTTTCAAGAAAACTAGTAAACCGGAAGTGCACTTTTACTGAACAGTTTTTTTTTCAGTTTTCACGAATTGCATTTTAAATTTGGTACACAAACTATAATATTTGTCAATTACAATTTTTGAAAACTGGAGTAAGAGAAACTTGGGTGTATCACACCAGATTTTTACTTTTAATTTCTAGAATATTAAAAATCACGTTTAATCTCTTGAGTAACCAAACACTCCAACACCATAAATAGTCTACAAAACAGTACAATAAAAAAATGCTTAAATTCTACGTAAAATCCTTAATGCACTCTATTGACATTTCTAATCTACTATCCATAGTGATCTACACTTCACATCCCTTTTGTCCAAGATCATATATTTAAAAAAAAAAAAAAAAATAGTTACCCTAAAAATAGCCTCCTTAGCTTGTCCATCCAAATCCATTTGGTGCTCTCTTCTCTTCATCTACCTGACACATACTCTTCGTCACTTGAAACGGAAATGGCCTACAGTGTGAGAGGTCCTTCTAGTGTGAGAGTGTTTAAAATTTAAAGAGTTTCACCCACTAGGTGATTGATTATTACTCTATCAAGCTGTTTTAACATTATAACTCAAAATCTATATCATCAAAAAATTTATTTTGTTACGACATATTTTTGTAATCGAAAAATCTGGAGATATTAAATGTACAAACTTTTAGCCCATTAGTTTTTTTTAGTGTAATCCATTATCAACTATATTCGAGTCATATTTTTATTATTTAAAAAAAAAAAAAAAAAAATTCCATGGAAATTACCAACATGGGGGATGTTTATTTTGTAAATTGTTTCTCACTAAAATATAATGATTATTTTTTGACGTTATTGGGCTTTGTTAGATTAGTGGTATATTTTATATGTTATCAGCTCATTTGATCTTTCCCAAAGTAAACTAAAAAAAAACAAAAAACAAAATTGATTATTCAATACACCTGACTATGAACAAAATACAAACACTTCAACATTTCATACCAAGTGTAAATACACTGATAACGCTTATCTTTAAATAAAAAAAAAATGCTGGTAATAATATATTCTACATGCGTTTAAACCACTTTGCTTGTGAATAATATTCAAATTTTTACACGTTTAGCAAACAATAGATATTTTTTTCTAAGTATGTTGGACATAATTCTAAGGATTAATACATACTATTCGTGTAAGGTCGCTGATGTAGTTTTTTTTTTTTTTTTTTTTTAATCCAAAGCAATTAATTTTATGCATTATTGAAAGTAATTCTTAATAAATCGGCCATATGCCTTTGAAATTACATGTCTTAACTAGAAAAAAAAAAAAAATTATTTGAATAATTAACGTATTGTTATATAACCTTTAATTCTTACGTGGACACTAAAGCAGCCTGGGTTTATTTATGTAAGAAATCAAATTCCAAAAAAAATACTTTTTTTTTTTTTAATTATTCGCCATAATGTCCATAACATCATATGATTTCCCCAGTGCTACAATTTTTAAAGTATTATGATTGACAAATTTTTTTCCAAAAAAAAAACTGAGGTAACTTTCATTGACTCCTCTTAACAAGCATCGACATATACAAGCATTGTGTGGAGAACATCAAAGACTAAATTCAGGAGCGAGAATTTTGAGTGATTGAGTTTTAATAAACTAGAATATAAGCTGAACACTGTGTAATGAAAGAAACTGCACAAAAGTGCAAGGACTTTACATGTATAAAAGAAGTTTGGTAGCGAGAGGTATATACGAGGCATGTCCAGAAAGTAAGTGTACGAGGCTTTCACGGCCGGAGGAATTTTGTTTTCGACATGCTGGCTACACTCTCGTGTAGCACCTGATTCCTCCCCTCCGCAACGAGACCCGTTCGAGGTCAGTACGTTGAGAACTGTCGATGCGACAATACGTTTCGTGAAAAATGTCAATCCAATCTCCCGCCAAGTGTGAAATATTCAAGGTCGGGCAAGAGTTTTTGAGACGCTACAAACTCAATGGAGATGAATTTCTCCGTTCCATCATTACTGGAGATGAAACTTGGGTTGCATACTCCACACCTGAAACCAAAAAGGCAGTCTCAACAGTGGCGTCACACCTCTTCACCCACCGCCAAAAAGTTCAAAACCACAATTTCAGCCAAGAAAATCATGGCATCCGTGTTTTGGGACTGTCAAGGCATAATTTTAATTGAATATATACCTCAAGGGGAGACCATCAACTCTGCAAGATACTGTGAGACCCTAAAAAAATGGCGGAGGGCGATTCAGAACAAAAGGAGAGGCATGCTGACAAAGGGAGTCTGCCTGCTGCACGACAATGCCAGACCACACACTGCCACGCCACAAGGAACTGCTTGCCTCGTGCATTCCGCGCATTCCTCTGACCTAGCACCTTCAGATTACTATCTCTTTACCTCCCTGAAGCTGCACATGGGTGGAAAAAGGTTTTCAACCGACGAGGAGGTGAAGGGGAGGTGGAGAAGTGGACGAAGGGGTTGGCGGGAAACTACTTCGAGGAAGGCATCAAAAAATTAATACCCCGGTTCACCACCTGCATTGAGAGGAATGGTGACTATGTCGAAAAATATATATTTACTAATGTAACCAGGTAATTTTATTGTTAAAATAAAAATTTTTGTAACCTACAAAAATTGAGTACACTTACTTACTGGACATGCCTCGCATATAAAAAGACAGACTGGTTGATAAGGTTGAAGGTTGTTGACTTATTGTGAACTGGTTGTAAACTGTTGTAAAACTGTAGGGCTAGCTCGGCTGTATGTATATGTATAGAGTCCATTCTATATATTAGACTCCAGTCTGGGCCTAGGTAGCGAGTAATCTAATCAAATGTAAGGCTGTATTATGTATAGAATCCTAGCTGGAGGCCCATCTTCCAAGAATTAACAGTAAACTTATTAAACGATTTTACCAATCCTTACCGGTATTTGTTTCCCGCACTTCATTCGTAACCAACTCAACTGCACTCTAAACCTATCTTATTCATCATCATCACCGCCTTGGCGGTGTGAGGCTCCCTTAATCTTGTACATTTTCCTCCACCCTTCTCTGTCCTACACCAATGCTCTCATATCCCCCACACACGGTCTATCCCTTCCTCTCCGTCCTTCTACCTGTGCTTCATATGCCATTCTAGCCGCTCTGTCGGAATCCATCCGTAGAACATGCCGGAACCAGCGCAGCCTATTTTCTTCTATTATTTCTTATGCTGGCTGTATATTCAAGTTGGATCTTATTATGGCATTACGGACCCTGTCCCTTCTTGTCTTCCCCTCTATCTTCCTCAAATACCTCATATCTCAGTTGCCTGTATTCTACTTTTATGCTTCTTATTCAGTGTCCAGGACTCCGATGAAAGTAAGTGATTATAGGGAGGAATGTTGACCTATCGACTGAAAGTTTGGTTTTCTTAGACACCTCCCTGTTACTGAGGAAACCTTTCCTGACCGCGCTAAACATTCTACCTGCAGCACCTGTTCTATCCCTAATTTCTTCGTCCACGCATCCATCCTCGCATAGATGCGCACCTAGATACTTGAACTTCGTGACCTGTTCTAGCTTTTCTTCTCCTATTTTAACCACCCTCATTATTCGATACGGCTTCTTCCCTATACGCATAGCTTTCGTTTTGCTGGAGCTGATTGATCTCAATATTAACTTTTCCCAGCTCCGTTCTCAGAATAGCCAATCCTGTTCTATTTTCGTTCTGACTTGTGATTATTTAATCTCAGCTGCACAGGGGATCGGCCTGTGTTGCCCAGTTCGGTTAGGGGGCTGCCTCTTCAGGGTGCCCGAACCCTCACTGCCACTCTAAACGAGTGTCTCGAAACGATTTTACCAATCCTGACCGGTATTTGGTTCCTGCACTTCATTCGTAACCAACTTATTCATACTAGCTAATAAATACACTCATCCAAATAAATACTTTCACTCCATGTAAAAGAACCATCTAAACCATATAACCATATAAACCTGTCATTCACATTAACATTTTTACCTATATACATTACTCGTAGATTAGAATACTTGATATTCCTCAACTCCAGTTTACCCTAATCCTACTATTACAATTAAAATATTTACAAAAATAATCCAATCGCCCATATAGAAAACAACCTAGTAACAATATTTTTGTGCTTATATTATAAAGAGAGCCATTTATAAATACTGAATGAATCCAATTTGTTTTAGATATATTGCACAGTCTTATTTACGTTTTCAAAGTTATCTTTTAGTGTATCCGTCAAAGTGTTTAGGCATGCATAAATTCGCTCTCTTTGTTGAGCATATGTGGTGCGTTCTATTTATAAACCAACAAAAATTTTGCAAATTTAATCAAATAAGTGTGATATGTTCCCATTGTAAAACGCGCAAAGGACTTTTTTTTATTGCAAATAATAAAAATGGTAAATTTTTCTTTGAACCAGCTAATTAAGTCATCAGCAATTATAACTATCTATTAATATATTATTTTCATTTTGATGAGCTTTTTCTATTCTCACTGGGAACTCGTTAAAGTACGCAGAAACTACTAAAAATAATTTTTGACAGTAATCTTAAAATAAATAGAAAATTACGCAGTTGATATTCAATGAAACTTGGAACTACGTTTTAATTTTTTTATATATATATTTATTTATTTATTTTTTTTTTTTTATAAATGCTAATACATTCTTCTTACATATCTTGGTTTGTGCCAGTTTACATTACAAAACACATGTGTCAATATTACAATGCGATGATAAAGTATGACTGAAATTGTCAATAACAAAGTATAAATATGAGCAAATGAGAAACATCATATTTAGGATATTTTTTTGAGAAAAGTTTGTGTTTTTTTGCAATAAAAACTATGAACCAATTTACAGCCTTTTTAAATCCTTTTTATTTAAATGTTAATATTTAACATTCTGTCTTTTCTTTACGTACGTTTCGGCTTTTTACTAGCCATTATCAAAAGTTATTTTATAAATTAAATGAATAGTACATTATCTTGTATGCGTCATTATGGTAGTTTTAAAATTACAGTTTTTTTTAAATTAGATTGTTGAAAAAGTTAAATTTTTAAACTACCATAATAACTCATACAAGATAATGTACTATTCATTTAATTTATAAAATAACTTTTGATAATGGCTAGTAAAAAGCCGAAACGTACGTAAAGAAAAGACAGAATGTTAAATATTAACGTTTAAATAAAAAGGATTTAAAAAGGCTGTAAATTGGTTCATAGTTTTTTATTGTAAAAAAAACACAAAACTTTTCTTAAGAAGATAATATACAGCCTATATATACATATAAAAAATCAAGAATTTAGGATATGTTCTTTAAAAAAATCAACTGCATTCTATAGAAATTTTCCGGACCATAATGATTGATCATTTGTGGATTAAAAATTAATCGCAAAATGCAATCGATAAGATTTCATTAGGAAAATTTTTATTTATCGCTAAAAGATGTGAAATATATACAAATGAAAAGCTCCTAGCATAAATGTAGTACTTACTGCTTTGGTCTTTAGACATATTTAATTTAAAAATTATTTAATTTAATATTATTTATTTATTTATATTAATATTAATATTACATATTTAAAATTTATTATAGAAAGATCTGTTTCGAAAATTTGCGTATTTTTTCACAAAAATATCTGAATATATTAGTGGAGTAATTATTATCTTATGTAACTATTTAAAATTACTTTAAAAAATATGTTGATTATCCAACATTATTTACTCAAATAACAAAATAAAACTCTCCAAACCATATATGTAATGGAATTTTCTATGTATACGATCTTTTACGTATATATGCATACATAAATATAACTGGCCCGTCTTATATATTTCTCAGTTAATACATACGTTATGGCGATTATCATACATGTCCACCTTGACCTATATATCTAATCAGGAATTTGGCAGATGTTATTTCAAAAGTGGACTTGGATGGCGGTGGGTGAGAAATGCTTGGCACTACACTATTAATAATTCTTCCAATTTCTATATCATCCAATAACCGCTATTCCTGATTATATGAAATTATAAATCCGTAATTACCACTACATTTACACACATACTCGTAGAAAAAATGTTTTGTGCGAATTGTCTGTGTGTGTGTGAAGCTCTAACTAAATATTCCGTTTATTTACTACTACTACTACTACATGAAGATTTTGGGCAAAATCCATCAACCGGAAGTTCAACTTTAGTGAATGCTTTTTTTTTTCTTTCAGTTTTTCGTGATTTTCACGAAAATGGCTCCGACGATTTTCTTTTCGACAGATTTACTTTTGCAATGCTTCCAGCAATAGATAGAAACGTATCACTTTTATTGGAAACATTTTTCTGAAAAAATTTGATTTTAGAGATGTACTGGAAATCTGTCAGTTATCTATGATTTTTTTATCCGTCGTAGCATGGCTTCATTGTTTTGGTTCTGATCAGTTTCCCATTGTAATAGATGTGCTTCTAAAGTCTACAGCCCTTAGGTAGGCCTTGTTGGTGTAGTCCTGTAGTAAGCCTGGGATTCTCAGCTTCAAAAATTCTTGTGGCCTATTTTGCATCCATGTCTTTTGATGACTACATTCATGAGACATTTTGCGATATCAAAAAAAAAAAAGTTTAGGTCCAGTAAGGATTTATACGGAAAATTGCCACCTCGTTGCCATTCAATCCTGAATGCCCGGGTAGTGACCCAGATTTAAAAAAAAAAAGAACTTGTTTTGGTCAATGATTTTCTGGAGGTTGCACCGGCAGTTATGCCTGGAAGCAGCTTCTCTGCCTGAGAAGATGATCAATCTGGAATTATGTATCCCCTCGCGCCTTATTATTCCGCAGCACAGATAGTTATTGTGGACTAGAAAGACTGGTTAGGTTACTTATGCTTAACGAGATATCACATTTCCGACTCCCATACCATCTTTCATCCTAGAGCCGTAGAATCACCTAATATTTGCGGCGGCCTTTGCACCAATTGCCCACTATATTCGGTTTTAGAACTTGGAACACTTGTGTAATAGGAGGATCCGAAGAGTGGAGAGAAACACGAAATTGACAATCTAGTTACTCGCTACCGAGAAGAATTAAGATCTTCTCTGATAGCCAAAGGTTTTAGAGGCGAACTGCATCAGGTCGAGGGATTATTAAAGAATGCCGCTAACAGTTAGAATCTCTGGCAAACCACAATTGCCTTTCGCTGGGTTGGGTGCCGGGACATAAAGGCATTCAAGGTAACGAAGAGGCCGCTCAGACTGGCGAAGGAGGGCACCTCACGTACGCCTATTGGTGTCCGGAGCCTTTCTGCGGCATCTCGTACAGAACTACTTGTGGGGGGCCATTGAAAAATGCTAACACTCAAACACACATTATATTGGAAAAAAATATTGCGGGGCTTGAGGCACTCTTAAGATTTTTCTGCAGGGCCCCTCAAAGACTCGCGCACAAACTATCTTCTCGGTAGAACGAAAGTGGAGTTAAAGAGGATTAACTGCCCTAGTTACAGGGCATTGTCTTTTACGAAAACATCTGCATAATATGGGTCACCGAAGAATTATGATTCGGTGCAAAGGACCTTAGCCTATTGTGCGCACCTATACAAAATACAAACAAACAAAAATATCAGAGACATTTTCCGTGGTAGCCTGCTTCATTTTGTGGTCATCGACCGGTTCGGGCGTTCGCCTGAAGATGGGCGAACGCCCGAAACCAGTCGATGACCACAAAATGAAGCAGGCTACCACGGAAAATGTCTCTGATGCTTTCCAGCTCTGCGGAACCAACTTTCACAACAACAAAAAATATCCTCAGGTAAAATCCCTACCACCATTTGTGTGCCAGTCCAACAAAATATCCATGACTTTGCAATTTATAAAGAAAATTTCCTGATTAAATTCTATTAATTTAGAGTAAAGAGAAAGTCGTGTGAGTGTTACGCACCAGATGTTTATATATATATGTATATATATATATACAGGGTGACCAGAGTTATATGCTCCACCCACTTTTTTTTTAAACGGCGGGTAATTTCGAAAAAATAGAAAACACGTATTTAATCATTTTTAGTCTAGTTTATTTTCAGTGATTGATCCATTTTTTTATACCCCAATATCCCGAGATACAGCATCCAACTTTTTTTTTTCAAATGGAACATTATATTTTTTTTTGCATATTTTTATAGTAATTGAGCCTCTAAAAAAATTTAAAAAAAAAATTTGAAATCGGTTAGGTTTTTCAAAAGTTATGGTCATTTAAAATATGAAAAACAAATTTCAGTTTAATGTCAAAATTACCTTATTTTTTCTTTAAAGAAGCTCTTCAAACTGGGCACCATCAACGGATAGGCAAGCCAAAGCTCTGGACTCCCACGCTCTGTTTGTAGCAGCACTTAGGTGGCAAAGTCAACATCTAGGCAGGCTAGAGTTATTCGACGTTCCATATCTTCGACTGAAGCCACGGGATTAAGGTTACTGTACACTTTATTTTTTAGATATCCCCACAAAAAATAGTCCATTGGGGTTAAGTCCGGAGGTCGAGGTGGCCATTGGATCGGACCATGAGTTCCTAACCACTTTTCGTGGAAATTTCTGTCCAGGTAACGTCGAACAACTCTCGCATTATGTGCCGGGCAACCATCTTGTTGAAAATACATATCTAACCGACGTTTTAGAGGAACAACTTCAAGCAAAACTGGCAAAATGTCTCTTAAAAAAGTTAGATACCTTTCACCAGTTAAGTTCCCTCTGTAGAAGTATGGGCCGATTAGTTGGTTTCCTCGAAACTCCACACCAAACATTTGTAGAAAAAACAACCTAATGGGGTGTGGCGAAGGTAACTTGTGGATTTTCTTCTGCCCATATTCTAAAGTTCCAACGATTAAGAAGGCCATTGTTGGTAAACTTTGATTCATCAGTCCATAAAATTGTGCATTTTTTGTGGGGATATCTAAGAAATAAATGTACAGTAACCTTAATCCCATGACTTCAGTCGAAGATATGGAGCGTCGAATAACTCTAGCCTGCCTAGATGTTGACTTTGCCACCTAAGTGCTGCTACAAACAGAGCGTGGGAAGTCCAGAGCTTTGGCTTGCCTATCCGTTGATGGTGCCCAGTTTGAAGAGCTTCTTTAAAGAAAAAATAAGGTAATTTTGACATTAAACTGAAATTTGTTTTTCATATTTTAAATTACCATAACTTTTGAAAAACCTAACCGATTTTAAATTTTTTTATTTTTATTTTTTTAGAGGCTCAATTACTATAAAAATATGCAAAAAAAAATATAATGTTCCATTTGAAAAAAAAAAGTTGGATGCTGTATCTCGGGATATTGGGGTATAAAAAAATGGTTCAATCACTGAAAATGAACTAGACTAAAAATGATTAAATACGTGTTTTCTATTTTTTCGAAATTTCCCGCCGTTTAAAAAAAAAGTGGGTGGAGCATATAACTCTGGTCACCTGCTATATATCCTAGATTTTTTTCTATGGAATAATACCAAAAAATAGATAAGTTTTAACACGCAAATTCCTTTTTATAAGTTAAAAAGTTTAGCATATGTGATGGGAATATAAAAATATTAATACATTAAAAAAAAAAAAAAAGAAAAAAGTGAGCTGTAATAATAGTAACAGATGTACTGTTAGATCGATACGGGCCCCACTGCCCGGTAGTGGGGGCAAAACATGCAGGCAATGATATTTTTTTTTTTTTTTAATAAATGCAGTACGTAATAAAGAAGATAAATATTGATGGACATAACAGACAGACCAAGGTCAATCATCACTGCTCTTTTTTATTCAAATTATCAAAATATTACGATCATCAGTGTTACATTTTATATGGAAATTATTATATTTTTTTTTTTTTTTTTTTTTAATTACCATTTTTTAGTAGCCTCATTGAAAAAAATCCAAAATTTGCCAGATAACTATGGCCAGATAATATTAAATATTTTATTGGAACGATTAAATGAATTATATTTTATTACGAAATTTATTTATTTAATGTCGAAAAAATTCATACAGATTCTTACATTTTTTTTTTTTTCACTTTCTCTTTATATAAAAGGAAGAAGCTTGCAATCGTGTCAAATTTTCGAAGTCTTAAGTTTTCATCGGAAGTATTGTTTTGAGGTACAAAAATGTCTCAAAAAAAAAAAAATAATAATAATAATCGCAGGTATACCTCAAGCTTGATATTTGAGTTTAGGTATCCGGCCATTTCAGTTTCAGTCAAAATCTATCAACCGGAAGTATGACTTTACAGAATGTTTTTTATTTTTTTATTTTTTGTAATTTTTTCACGATTTTCTCGAAAACGGCTCCAACGATTTTTTTTTTTTTACTAATACGAGGGCTGCTATTTATATTTCTGGCCTTGGTAACACTGATTGTTGCTAGGCACCAGCTGATGTTTCCAGTGCAACCTTCACATTGTTAAACATAACCTCAACCAAAACATTTTGTCATTTCATTGTTGTTAGTGTTAGTGATAGCAGGTTGAAAAAGTGATCTTAGGAGAAAATGGAATTAACTCGTGAACATTTTCGTGCAATAATTTTTCATAACTTTCGACGTGGCCTGACACGACAACAGTGCACAGATGAACTTAATTCCTTTATATGGTAATGAAGCACCTTCTTACAGCACCATTAAAAACTGGTATAACGAATTCAATCGTGGCCGACGATCACTCCAGGACGAATCCCGTGAAGGTCGTCCAACAACGGTTGTTGTGCCAGAAAACGTCGATGCTGTGCATGAGCTAATAAAGCATGATCGTCATGTAACATATCGCGAGATTGAAGCATCTTTAGGCATTAGTATGACAAGCATCAATAAGATTTTGCATGAACATTTGCATGTGAAAAAGGTTTGTTCGCGTTGGATACCGCATAACCTGACAAACGCACAAAAGGATGCTCGTGTTGATTGGTGCAAGAAAATGTTGAAGAAATTCGCTCAAGGTGCATCAAAAGCAGTTTATAATATCTGCACAGGTGACGAATCATGGATATACTCATATGATCCTGAAACAAAACAGCAATCCACCGTATGGGTCTTTCAAGACGAGCCCAACCCAACCAAAGTTGTTCGTGGAAGAAGCACATCAAAGCAAATGGTTGCCTGTTTCTTCGGCATTACCGGTCATGTGGCGACTGTGCCATTAGAGGAACGTAAGACGGTCAATTCGGAATGGTACACCACTATTTGTTTGCCAGAAGTCTTTGAGAAACTTCGGGAAAAGTCAAAGAAAAGACGCATCATTCTGCATCACGACAATGCGAGCTGCCACCGATCGGCTGAAACAATGGAGTTTTTGACAGGGCAAAACATTGAATTGATGGGTCATCCACCGTACAGCCCTGATTTGGCACCTAATGATTTCTTTTTGTTCCCGAACATCAAGAAAAAACTACGTGGACAACGGTTTCCTACTCCTGAAGAAGCAGTTGCTGCATTCAAAACCCATGTTTTAGAAGTACCTAAATCGGAGTGGAAAAAGTGCTTTGAAAATTGGTTCCAACGCATGCAAAAGTGTATTCATCTTCATGGGGAATATTTTGAAAAACAATAAAATCGATTTTGTCTTTAAATGCTTGTGTTTTCATCCTTAGGCCACAAATATAAACTGCAGCCCTCGTAAGAGGAAGTATTGTAATCGTGTCAAATTTTCGATATCGAGTTTTTACCGGAAATATCCATTTTGAGGTCCCCTGAGCCAAAAAAGTGGTTTTTAGCAAATGGTGTGTGTGTGTGTGTGTGTGTGAACAAAATAAAAATGCAATCAATGTTTGCACGAAGCTCAAATTTGATATTTCAAATTTTTGAGGTAACCACAAGTGCATCTGATGATTCAAAGATTTCAGTCAAAGTCCATCAACAGTTTTCCTCGAAAACGTCTCCAATGATTTTTTTTTTAAATTTATTATATTATAGTATTTATACAAAATGCCCCTTTGTATGTTTAACCACACTGCATGAAGAAGAAGAACTGACTTCGGGTCACACTTAAAATACAAACACTAAACGATAGCTGATTAGCAAAAATATTCCTGATTGATATCCGGTGCTATATTATTCAGTAGCGTATGCTGGACAAAATAGGGTGTTGCTGTGTAGTGGGCAGCTTCCATGAAATTCAGAAGATGCATAAAAAAAAAAAAAAACAACTCATTTTTCAAACCAGTGTAATCAAACAAATTTCCATAGAGTGCTACTGGAGTTTCTTCCAGTAGTTGTTCAGGAAAACTTTTGTGGTAGTCCTTGTATATTACTGGTAATGCAATAAATGGAAATATTCTTGCTTTTCGATCTGAGAAAAATCGAACGATAATTTGATTAATTACGCAATCTGTTATTTCTAAATATAACCGCCGATAGTTGATTTTTTTTTTGTTCAGCCCTATCTGGACAATGACGTTTTGAATATAAACTGATGGGTTTCAAATTGATGGAAAAGAATGTTCTCTATCATGTTTCAGTGGAGATTTCGTATCAGTTACTTTTCTGCTATAGTAAAGAATATCAAAATCTTTAGTTTGTTGAAGATGTCAGTATAGGAAAGGAATTTTGAAAATATTTCCATTAGAAATATTGTCTCGAAATTCTTGCAGTAATGCTAGAAAACCACGAAAATGAAAATTAAATTAGATTAAAACTTTTTAATCTAACAGAACACCACCAAAGCTTTAACATACGAGGTGTATAAATTAAGTAATGAGACTGATTTTCTAGTGTTCGATCTGGCAACACTGGAGACGCGGCGCATGCGTGGTAGGGCAAGTAAACATCTGATACACGTCCAGTGCAAATTCGAAAATGCTAGAGTTGTTGCACTGTCCGTAGTGACTTTTTTTGTGAGCAAGGTTTTTTCAGTGCGTTTTAAAAATGAGTGACATCAATTACGAGCAACGTTGTGCTATCAGGTTTTGCTTCAGACTTGGGCACAGTGCAACGGAAACGTTTGAAAAACTGTGCCAGGCCTATGGAGACAATGTTTTGTCGAGAGCACTTGTTTTTAGGTGGTTTAAGTCGTTTGCAGAAGGAAGGGAATCAATTCAAGACGAGCCTCGCAGAGGAAGGCCTTCATCTTCAAGAGCCGACGAAAATGTTGGCAGAATCCGCGATCTCGTGCGTTCAGATCGTCGTTTGACAGTCCGAATGATCGGCGAAGAGTTGAATTTGACTCACACAACCGTTCATCAAATTTTGACTAATGAATTGGGGATGAGAAAAATTTGTGCAAAAATGGTTCCGAAAAATCTTTCACAAGAGCAAAAAGACATCAGAAAGGAAAGGAGCCTTGACTTTTTGGGAGCAATTGAAAACGATCCCAATTTTTTGGAACGTGTTATTACAGGAGACGAGTCTTGGGTGTTTGAGTATGACCCAGAAACTAAGCGTCAGAGCATGCAGTGGCACACTTCAACCTCTCCAAGGCCAAAAAAAGCAAGAATGAGCAAGTCAAAAATCAAATGCATGCTGATTTGCTTTTTTGATAGCCAAGGAATCGTTCACAAAGAATTTGTGCCTCAATGCCAAATGGTAAACCAACATTTTTACCGAGAAGTTCTTGAGAGACTTCGAAAAAGAGTCATGCGTGTGAGACCAAACATCAAAAACAAGTGGGTGTTGCATCACGACAATGCTCCGTGTCACACCGCGATTTCTATTAATGAGTATTTGGCCAGTAATAACATTCCTGTGGCTCCTCAGCCTCCTTATTCACCCGACTTGAGTCCATGTGACTTTTTTTTGTTCCCCAAATTGAAAAATCACCTCAAGGGACGTCATTTTGGAACATTGGAGAATATTCAAACAGCCGTAACCGACCAACTGAAGTCTATTCCAGTATCCGAGTTCCAGCACTGCTGTGACGAATGGATGAATCGTCTTCAGCGTTGTGTGGCTTCCCAAGGTAGTTACTTTGAAGGGGACAATGTTGAATTGTAATATTTATTTGAATAAAAAAATCAGTCTCATTACTTAATTTACACACCTCGTACAAAGCCTGTTTGTGATGCACACAGCAAGTCCTGACAGCATAAAGTAGGCAGTAGAATCCCGATCTGCTTGCGCAGACAGATACAGTGGTAGTTTCACGTTAAGCCATGCTGCTGGTAGAGCGCACGATCAAACCGGCCAAAGGGGGGCAGTAGATACGAAAAATATCGGAGTGATGGTCAATTTGTTTCTTTACAGTAAACATAGTTGCCTTTACTAAACAAATACAAATTAATATCCGTAAGTCATAACTGCAGGGCGTGCGGCGCACGACTAGCACACCCTCAATATCCGCCCAATATTGGGGGGTCCACCTCCAATATTATTCAATCCATAGTAGGTACTAAAGCCGTATATGATACAAGATTGTTTTAGATGAAAATATCCAATTGCAATTACTGTTATAGGAATGTCCTTATTTAAGTAAAAGTGGGCAGCATTAAAAGAAACTTAATAAATAACATCCACAGCTCGATGTGAATAGTAACAAATCTCAGCGGGTTCTTTCAAGATGCTCTACAGATCATTTTGGTTCTAAATTTATTCTTCGTTTACTTCATCTCTGAAAATAGTTGCTCAAAAAAAAAATGTTGATGTTGCCAAAAAGTGAAGACATGAATTGGCAGGAGGGACAAGAGGCAGGAGGGATATTAATTTCTGGTAGAAGATTTATAAAGTCAAGTATTTCAATTGAATGTGCAGCTCTAATATGTTCTATTTGAAAATTGGCAGGTACATCTAGACAAGACATCTGAAGAGCTTGTTTTTTATTGTTGAAAACGTAAATAAAACCAATCTTTGAGCCAAAGGTATTTCCCATCACTCCTAGGAGACAAAAGATACCTCACATCTATCTAAATTGTATCAGAAAGCATATTTATTTATACTAGTTTAAAACTGTTGGGCCGCATTCGAAGCTATTCAGTCCTTAGTATAATGTATAGTTTTACTCCCATAAGAAAATGATTTAACCAGATTGGCGATTTTACAGAATTGGTTTTTATTTCCTTAACAAAACGACTATAATGATTTCTTTTAAACTTGGAATGCTAACAACAAGATATAAACATAACGTTTCACTTTTATTTAAAACATTTTTCTCAGAAAAATTGCCTTTAGGGTTCTGGGAAATCTGCGACGTTAAATTGCTAATGTGTTTGTTCAATATTATTGGTGCTGTCTTCTGGACTACAGTGAAATGATTCAACTGCCAAAGGTGCCTATCATCATGTAACCAAACCCTATGCCATCCAAAGCACCGCTACGCCCATATAGCTACCCCAAAGAAAGAGCAACAACAAATAGATCTAGATCAATAAATCCATACTCAGGTCTATATAACGTAAGCTTCACCGCAGTCCGAACAAATCGGATCATAATCTTAAAGGGAAATAGCCTAAGCTCCTCTTCCATTCACATGTTTCGACCAAAGATCCTGAACCTAATTTCCTCACAACTCAAAAAACAATCTGTATAAGATGGATGGGTGTATCTTCCTCTGTTTCACAAATTCTATAAAAGTGGTCTGACATAAGCCTCATTACTTAGAGTTGTCTCCTTAAACCACCGTGCCAAGTAAGGGATCCAACCAGATGAGAAATTCCCAATGAACAACTTAGAATGCCTCAGTTAACCAACACACTGAGCTCACCCATAGGGATGAATGCTGTGAAAGTATCCATGACTGGGAGCTTGACAGACATGTCCCCTTAAAGACACACCAGTAGCAGAACATATCCATCTCTTCATTCCCACAAATTCCCATATAACTTGGTACCCAGACACTAGAGGTATATATCCCACAAGGAAGAAAGCTCTTCCAGTCTTCTAGCACTTATTAATCCCAAACTTGGAAATGAATCCACATCAACTCAGCGCCTTCTTCAACGCCTTCATTAGACCGGATATGTAGTGTTTACATATCCATTCATCCAAAATACAACAAAGAATAGTCACCTATGGCGCAGTAGCGTGGTACAGCAGAGCAAAGCTCGAGAAGGTCAAGAAGACTCTTGACAAAGTACAGCGCCTTGCGTGCCTATGCACGACGGGAGCAATGAGGACGTGCCCTACAGCCGGGATTGAGGTTATTCTCAATCTCACACCGCTCCACCTGGTAGTGGAGCGGGTGGCAAAGGGAGCCCTCCTCAGAATCTCTAGGGAGGGCATGGGGGGATGTGGGCTAGGGGTTGGGAGGCGAATGCCTTCTTCTGTTGGCTCCCTCCCCTGGGACTTTCCTAGAGATAGTATGACTAAGAAATATAGTTTCGTCAGAAATTTTTCTACGAAGCTAAGTACGAAAGGAGAGTGGAGCGATGGATCCGTCCTGGACAGCATTAGCAAGCATGCCATTAAGTGGTATACGGATGGGTCTAAGATCCTCGAAGGAACCGGGGCAGGGGTGTTTGGGCCTAGAATCAAACACTCAGAACCCATGGGTAGGTTTCCTAGCATCTTCCAGGCGGAAATCTACGCTATTGGAAGGTGCGCCCAGGTGAACCTTGATCGGGGATATCGGAATCAGGAGATAGTTATCCTATCCGACAGCCAGGCGGCCATTAAAGCACTGAGCTCCTATGTAATCAGTTCTAAAATGGTATGGGAATGCCTAGGCAAGATTAATGAACTAGGCAGGAGCAATAAGGTTACCCTACATTGGGTGCCGGGACATGTCGGCGTGGATGGTAATGAGGCAGCTGACGCCCTGGCAAAGGAAGGCGCTGTATCTCCTCTTATTGGGCCAGAGCCCTTTTGTGGAGTCAGTGACCAGGTACTTCTAGAAGAAATCAAGAAGGAGGAGGTGGCTAAGAGGGCTCGTCTCTGGTACACCATCCCGGGACTGAGGCAGGCCAAGGTCTGCCTGGGTTGTTACAACCAGGAAAGATCGAAAGCCTTCATCAGTCTGAGTAAGAATAGGATCCGTATTCTTACGGGATTCCTTACGGGGCACTGCAGACTCAGGGGACACCTGAGGAAGCTTGGCCAAGAAGATGAAGGCGCATGCAGATTCTCTGTGGAGAGATGGAGGAAACTCCGATACACCTCCTCACAGACTGTGATGCCGTCATTCAAAGAAGATTTAGTCAGTCTGGGCCGTTACCAGATAGGGGAGGAGGAAATACCCACCCTAGAACCTTCCAAGATTTTGGGATTCCTTAGGGAGCTCAACCAGCTCATCTTTGGCACCAGAGTTGGTACAGTAGATCAAAATAATGGGCGCAGTACATTTAGCAAAAAACAATCAACCTAAAAAACAGAGGTCTATTCATTCACCAGGAGATATTATTGCCAAATGAGCCTGAAATCTGCTATTGATTCCGAAACCGTCCGTAAGTGAAGTACCGGAGGTGAATTATCTAACTCTCATGTAAATGTACTATATTCTCAGGGGAGATCGCAAGTTTAATGAGAATTTGTCAGTTGAAAATTGTACTTACTGCAGTAAGAGAAAGTCTGTATTTTGATTTTGAATATTTTATTTATTAGAAAAATTGAATCTATTAAAATTTTCTCCTAAAGTATATAGTTTCAAATAATACATATTGTGAATCTTGTTATCTATATGGGACAATCAATTTGTGTTGTGAAAATTCGTGTAAAAAGATTTCCTATTTGGAAATTTAGGAATCGCAATTAGTGAAAGTAAAAAAGATTGATGCAGACAAGCTTTTTTTTTTCATTGATTCATTTAATTGATGGTAAGAGTTGAGAAGCAAGCTACATTTCCTATAAAACGTGCAATTTCCTAAGAAAATCAATTTGACGCGAAATAAAACATAGATTTGATTGTGTTTCGTGGGTGGCAAGTGGGAGTTTTAGAGAGATACTTGGGGACAATGAAAAGGTCGGGCTGTCCTTTTGAAACTTAGAAAGTATAAAGTAAAATATTGTTAGTTAAAAATTCCAGATATCTGTATTGAAGGTCAGCAGTATATGTATGTATGGCTGGCTGGCCCTGTGTGCAGCGACGGCTGCAATAAGATGTATATATATATTATATGTTTTGTAAGAGAACAAGTTGAAAGGAATATATTTGCCAAGCTTGGTGTTGGGTTGTGTGAGTGTTTGTACTCTGTGGCTGGCCCCGATCTTCCCTCCTCCAACGGTACCGTTAGAACGCCCTGGGGCCGTGAAACTTCTACACACTGTACTTCTTCGAGCTTCTCCCCCCCACCAGTAACTACAATGTCTAGTTGATTTCTAATAATAGTGGGGATATTTTATACTAAAGTTATTGTCAAGTCAAACCTTTCTTTCATTGTATCTTGTGATCATCATTTCCTCAAAATATAACCTCTTATTTCGTTTATTGTGAAGAAAAAAAAAAAAATCTGGTGTGAAACACTCACACAACTTTCTCTTACTCCAGTTCTCAAAATTATAATTGACAAATTTTTTAGTTTGTGTACCAAATTTAATGAAAGTCGTCAGAAACTGAAAAAAAACTGTTCAGTAAAAGCGCACTACCGGTTTACAGATTTTTTTAAAACACGGAATTTTGGCCATCTGTTTATTTCCAAGTAAGTTTGTTTGGATGATAGAATTGTATAATCAACCAAATGTAGCACTTTAGAGAAAAACATAACCCCACCCCTCCCCTAAAAGTGCTCTTAAATAAATTTTCCCAGAGAAATGTTTTAAATAAAAGTTGTAGATCTTTGTATGTGTAGTTTTTATAGGAAGTTTTAAGAAAATCGTTGGGACCATTTTTGAGAAAATCGCAAAAAAAAGGAAAAAATTATTTAGTAAAGTAAACGCACTTCCGGTCATCCGTTTTTTTTTTTAAACTCGGAATTTCAACAAAATATATTTAATTCTTATTAACATTATTTAGATGACAGAATTTTCTAACAAACTAAAATAGCACTTTAGATGAAAACCTACCCCCACCACTCCCCCAAAAGTGCGCTTAAATGAATTTTCCCGGAGAAATGTTTCAAATAAAAGTTGTAACTCTTTGTATGTGTAGTTGATATATCAAGTTTGAAGAAAATCGTCGGAGCCATTTTGGAAAAAAAATCGCAAAAAAGTAACTAGTAAAGTGATACTTCCGGTTGAGGAATTTTGACAGATAGCGTACTGTCAGATCCCATGGTGATAGATACCTAAACGGAATATGAAGTTTCAACTTTTTACGGTTTTTCATTTTTGAGCTATGCTGTTCACATACATAAATATATACACACGCACACAATTTGCTAAAAACCACTTTTTTTTGGACTCAGGGGACCTCAAAACGGATATTTCCGGTGAAAACTGGATATCGAAAATTTGACATGATTATAATACTTCCTCTTTCTTACCAGGAGTAAGAGAAAGTAAAAAATTGGTGTGAAACACTCACACGGACCTCTTTTTATGATAATTTATATTTAACTGATTTTCTTTCAAACACGGTATTTTTACTTTCTCTTACTCCCCTAGTCCCCAGAATAGGAAAAAAAAATGTTTTTAGCAAATGAGCTGTATGTGTTTGTTAAAAGAATATATCTACAAAACGGAAAGTAGCAGGAAACTCGACACTTTGTATTCTGTTTAGGTACTGCTACTGCTGATTGCATCAGCCATTAAGATTTCGGGCAAAATCGCATAAACGAACCAAAAGTGCGACTTTAGACTCAACAGGGTTTTTTTCAGTTTTTCGTAATTTTATCAAATAACGGCTCTAAAGGTTTTCTTTTTTTTTTTTTTAATTTCGAATATTATCTTAAAACACATAAATACCAATCACATTTGTTTCAAACATTTTCCCTGGGAGTTCTATGGGGAGGGGGAACAGTAGCGATGTCATTCTTTCCTCTAAACTACCAACTTCAGTAAACTTTATGGTTTTTACCACCTCCGAAATATTAATACTCATTATAGAAGCATTGATAAACTTCGAATTTTTTAAGAAAATCCGGTTAACCGTAGTGAGTGCTATTTTACAGAATAGATTTTGTTTTGAGTTTTTTTTTTTTTTTTTTTAATTTACTTGAAGACGGTTACAACGGATTGTCATTAAACTTGGAATGACGGCTGTGTAAATAAAAACGTATCACTTTTATTTGAAATATTTTTCTGAAAAATTTTATTTTAGAGTGGAATTGGGGTGGGGGGTGTGTCTGTCAATTTAGCTTAAATTTAAATTTGCACAAGCTTTGTTGGTTTTGACATAAAACGCCCTCCATAAGGCAGCTCAAATGTACAAATAAAATCTCCCCGCCCCATTACTTTTTATGACAAGCCCAACTATACATTATAATGAATATAGCAATTTTAAAGAATATTTATTGATTAAATTATATTAATTGGGAGTAAGAGAAAGTTGTGTGAGAGATTTGGTGTAAAAACCTTGCTCTCACTGTATTAAACGTATTTATTTATTCATTAAACTTGCGATTGTTTTACAAAATTTATCGCATCAATTATAATATGTATAAACGACATTTGTGGGAAGCATGATCTTCCCCAATTCCCAGACAATCCCCAAAATTCTACTTACTCTAACAAAAGTATGATAGGTTTAGTTATATGTAATTGTTTACCATGTACAAAAAACATTAACTGAGTTTACCGTTATCAATAAAATAGCTCTTACTGCAAGTAAGTTTCAAAAATTTGTAATTAACAAATTTTTTTAGTTAGTATACCATCATGTTTAATGAAATTTGTCGTTTTTTTTTGTTTTTTTTATAATGGAGAAAATTGCAAAAAATTGTTCAGTAAAAACGCATTTCCGGTTTACTAATTTTCTTGAAGCTTTCGGAATTTTGGCAATCTATTTATTTCTAATTAATTTTGTTTAGATAAATAAGAATTGTATAATTGAATAAATGGTTGATGTTACCAAGTTTTAAGAAAATCTTTGGAGTGCCTTTTTCGAGCACTTTAGAAGAAAACATAATCCTATCCCTCCCCGCCCGGAAGCTCCCCCCCCCCTTAAGGAGTTTACCCCCGAAGAAATATTTCAAATAAAAATTGTAGCTCTTTGTATTGATAATTGTTGGAGCCATTTTATGTACTGGAGCTATTTTTATCAAACTGGAAATTTCTACAAAATATTTAATTCTAATTAATATTATTTTGATAATAGAATTGTGTAATAAACTGAAATAGCACATTAGAGGAAAACCTCATTAACCACACCAGTCCCTCAAAAATGCCCTTAAATGAATTTTCCCCGAAGAAATGTTTTTCAAATTCAAGTTGTAGCTCATTTATATTATGCGTGGTTGATATAAATCAAAAGAAAATCATTGGTGCCGTTTTCGAGAACATGACAAAAAACTGAAAAAAAAAAAAAAATTCAGTAAAGTGGCACTTCCGGTTGAACGATTTTTACGCAAAACCTATTTTCAGGTCTCCTGGTGGCATTTTTAACGAAATATTAAGTTCAATTTTTTTTTTCGTTTGTAACGGCAAGAGAGAGAAAGAGAGTCTGCTTTTGATATAAGTGGCGGACACACAGACAGACACACAGGCCAATTGCTAAAAACCACTTTTTTGGACTCAGGGGACCTCAAAACGTTTATTTCCGGTAAAAATTTGACATGATTACAATTTTCTCTTATTAGAAAGAAGACTTAAGAGAAAAAATTCATGTCACTGTTTCACAACCAGAATTTTTTGTCCGTTTATAACCATTCAGATTTTCATCAATGAGTGAGTACTAGATGGATAAAAAAAATGTGATAGCGTAAATAATATATATTTTACAAGTATAATTTGGATATCTAGTAAGTATATATAATTCTCAGATATTGGTTAAAAGTATTTTTTTAGGTGAAATTTTTTGATAGAACGCATGCTCCGTGTACAACGGGAGCTGTTCAATTTACCGCATCTAGTAAAGTTTTGTAAAAGGGTGAGGGGGAAGGGTTCTGTAGGATAGAAACGGCGGCGGTAAAAGTAGAGGGGTGATGGACGTACCAACTATTACTGCCAGAATGTGCCGCAAGAGTGCGCTGGCGCGCCAGAGAGAGAGAGCGCGCGAAAGCTGTTTGAATAGGAGCGAGTGAGAAGAAGATAGTTATAGGCTCAGAGAATGATAGAATGAGGGAGAATAGAGGCTATAAGTTCTTGTCACGTACCTTGTGTGACTCAGAACTATTCCCCCACCATAATTTCCTTCACAACCTCCACTCCTCTTGCGTGCCTGTACTTGTGTGCGGCTGCCTGGTGCTAGTTACTCCCCCTCCTTAATTTTTTTTTTTTTGCTTCTTCATGAACGTGCAGGATTGCCAGATGTAATTCTAACCAACCAACAATCTGGCAACACTGCATCACGACCTCTCTATCGCCTTTATTTCTCCTCTACGCGTTCAACACATACACTATAAAAAAAAAAAAGAACTAAAAAAAAAAATTGCGCACCATTTTTTTTTTTTTTTTAAATGCGTAAAAATAACACAGATCACTTTTTTTAAAGGGTTATAATAAAATCTGCCACTTATCCAAATTAGCTGATGTTGTTACTTGGGGCATGACGAAATCTTGCGAAAAGTTATGAAAACTTACCATTTGGCTTTTCTTTTTTTTTTAACTTGAATAATTTAAATAGAAAAAAAAAAATTTACGTTCCACTATTTTTTTTAGCAGTTTTAAATTTTTTTCACTTTTCTACAAATAATTTTATTACACATAGCTGCGCGCGCAACAGTTGCGGTTCTTTTGCAGAAATAAAAAATAAAAAAAAAACATCAATGATTTACCAAAGTCCAGAACATTTATTTTGTCTGGAATATCTTGCTTGAAAGTGTTTCCATCGTATTTGTGTGGAGATTCATATTCAAGTGGAGAATGGTGTAAAACAAAGAGTTTACTTCTATTCAGATTGGTCTCATCCAAAAATAATAACTTTTTATTGATCCAAGGTTCAAGGTGACCTTTACAGTAATAAAGACACAATCACAGTTTTTACTTGGGTTTATATATATATATATAAATGTCATAAATCCATAAATTTATCGTGAAAATGTAAAATATTCCAAAATAAATTCTTATATTCCTTTCTTCTTTATTTATTGAACACTTCTGTCCACATAAACACACCAAGGTGGATAAAAATAGTACGACGAAATTTCTTCATCCAAAATTTGATTTTAATATATCTTGTAAAAAAAAAAAAAAAGGTATTCCTTTTTGTGGTGTTTGGAATATTCACAGTGCACGCAACTTACATAGTTTATATTCCAAATTTAAAGAAATAAAAGAGAGTTCAAAACTAAAATGGTTTTAATTGAAAAAGATTTCTGTAGCATAACAAAAATAAACTTCCTAGTATCGAGTTGGTGTCTAATTTTATAAATATGAACACCAATTAACACAAAAAAAAAAAAAGTTCCAAAGAGGTACTACAGAAATAATATGGTCCTGGAAGATAGCCTAGAAACACCAAGTTGTATAATGAACATTGTTAGTATAACCAGAGTTTACGAATGGCTAAAGTGGGGGTCTGAGAGAAACTACGATGCAGTTTAGAGCGCAAGTCCAATACTATTATTGGGAAATAGTGGGGATTTTAAATGTGGCCCCAACATGGCTGACATAATTGCGCGCGCGCATATACGACGGGGTCGACCGGTTGTTGTATTAAAAAAAAAAAAAAAAACTACGTTTTCCCCCACTTCAAAGCCCTGCCCTTTTTTTTTTTTTCTTTATTCATTTTCTCTCTACTTTCTATCTTTCTCTCCAGTGATCCCTCTTGATTCTTTTTTTCTCTCTCTCTCTCTCACAATTTTTTTTTTTTTTTTCATCTGTTGTTCATCCCCCCACTATTTTGTAAGAGCATCGAGTGTTGTTGTTATATGAGCAACGTTGCCAGATCTTTCATCTCCCATTTTTGGGTAGTTTGTATAATGTTTTATACGCACGCGCATGTTTCACTCTTTCCTCACAAACTCCTACAGCGCAGTATCTCCTACTCTTGTTCCTAGTCGTTCAACACTCTTGACAGCCTCGTATTCTGTCAGCCCATTTATATATAACAGCAGAAGCACAAGAATTTGTACGCTCCACACCATATTATTTTTCACCTCGCATAAGAGAAAATAGTTTTTCGAACTCTTGTTGATTTTGTAATTTTTATAATAAACTTTAACATAGAACATTATTTTTTTTTTTGTGTTCAATATTGGGGCACAATTTATGTGGTGCGGTCAATGCTGAAAGAGGAAAATATTGCTTATCACTTCCTGTCCTGCCTTCTTATCAGCTTGATCTAATTATTATTAATCCACGTATAAAATTTTGTGTAAATAGATATGACGTCCGATGTACGATCCTTATTTTGACATTGTAAACTAAATTTTTTTGGCTAAGTTCCGGAAATATTATTTATCTCGAGTCTTTTTTAATGGTGTACACCAAAAAAAAAAATTAAATTTTTGTATAAGTTCAAAGTTTGAAATCAGAATAATTTCTATTTTATTAATTATTACATTTTCTCCTACCAATGCTTCAGTCATAAACAGTTATAAATTATAGGTTTATTCCGGGTGTTTATAAGAAGACTGTTACTAATTTCTCTCACTTAAAAAAAAAGAAGTTATTAATTAAAGAACGCATTATTTTTACTATAATGATCTTCTTCCTTTGATTCTATATAATTATTAAACTTTATATATATATGTATATATATATTTAGTTGGATTTCATTATTGGAAGATCTTGAATAAAAAATCACTTCCTGTCTTGCCTTTTAGTATTTATCAGCATGAAAATAAATTAAAATTCTAGTTTTAACTGACCGTTAGGTTTTTAAATATTTTATTTTGATTATATTATTTAACTTAATGCTTAAACTTATTATTCATGCTAGAATATTTCAAAATAATTTGGTAAGATTTGATGATGGTTATATATTCAATTTCAGCCACATTGACATAATTTATGATTTGATTCTTTTTGTTTTATGGGTGTTCTTGACATACCATCTTACGAATTCTTCTATGAATCGAAATGAAAACTAAGTAGTTACTTTATGTATAATATAACCGACAGCTAATCTTTTACTAAATCTCTGTAGAAAATTTATTTATTCCATCAATGGGAGAATTAAATATTTGATAAAATGCCATGATATCTATCCTGCAGATATTATTGAATGGTTATATTAAAGTCGCACTTCCGGTGAACGACTACTCTTCAATGCTTTTAATTGTACATTAATATTTATATAGACGACATACTATGCAAGTGATATTTTAGAGGAAAGCTTAACGTTACTGTTACCCCTATTCCTACTGGAAGGGATTAGCTTTTCAATTAGTCTGCCAAGGGAAGGGTTTAGCTCAGTGGTTAGTACACTGGACTAGCAACGCGGAGGTCCCGGGTTCAAATCCAGCATGCTGTACTTAGAATTTTTTATTTTTAGAAGCTTCTACAGCTCACTCTCCGGTGATGGGCAGTGTTGTCCTTCTGCAGCTATTATTTGGTAAAAAAAATGTGTTCGTACTTAAATCAGGCAATTTGCAGTACTTCTTATAGAATAAGAGAAAGTAAAGACGTCAAGAAATTATTGTGTTGTCGAGATGTGTTACCAACTTTTATGCGATCACTTTGATGTCCCCCCTCGCCCCTACTTATTTTAAATTTCTTAAATAACATTCGAATTTAATATATTGTGATAATCTGTTTTTAGGTATGGTCGAGTCCAGAGTGTCAAGTTACTGCCACGTGGAAGTGGTAGAGGAAATGGAAACAGTGGTGGTAATGACAACACATCATCAACTGCTGTCAGCGGTGTTGGCAGCGGTGCTGGTGTCGGAAGTGGCGGCAAGGATGAAGATAGCGGAGGCGGCGCTAACAACACTGGTACAGGTGCAAACAGTGGTAACGCCGGCACGAACAACAATTGTCAGGGTTTGTGCGCCACTGTCTCCTTTATGGACATTAAATCTGCAGCCAAAGCCCACCATTCGGAACAGAAACTGGACGACCGTACCCTCACCACAGAGTACCACGAGCCGGCCGCCATCCCTGGCGCGACCAGCCAATTATATTCATCCAGCAGCTCCTCAACACAACAGTCAGCCAGGTTCTCCTCTTCTCATGGGTAAGTTTTTCATTTATCTTTGTTTTTTGTTTTATTTCATAATAGGTAATACTGTTGCCAAGGCAACATTATATAAGGGAAGTGCTCGATTACATAATATGTTTTGCAACATACGTATATATAAACGTAAAATTCAGCTGAAAGTAAATATCTTTAAAGAGACTTGTATTTGTTTGCTTACGCGTGCCAAAATCAATTTCAGCCAATTTTATCTTTGACATGTGTCCTCTAAGGCTGACACTGTCTAAATGTGATGGCTGGATTTTTTCTCTTAGGGAAGGAAATAATTGCAACAATACGATGTAGGTAGCTCTGTAAATCTGTAACCTCCTGAGTAGTCATTGTTTATCTTCTTGATACATCTTTTACGGATTCGTCTGTTGACTTCTAGTAGTTCGGCAGTCTTTTTATCAGCCTTGAGAGTACTCTCTCAAATCCTATCTGTTTTATTAGATTTAGAAGTCTTATCAGAGACTTTTGTGGGTGAAGCTTACAGGCGTCAGTTTCTTCTCTCCAAAGAGGAGAATCCTCAGCCACACAAGCCCTTCCCATTAACACAATATGTGCAGAGTAGTTTCTTGTTCCTGACAAACCCTTCACAGGCTATCCGTTGTCAGGTCCATGGAATGCGTGTGCTTGTTACGCCAACAATGATCAGTAAGGAAGCCCACAGAGATCCTTATAAACGGCCGCTTGGCCTTGGAGTAATTCTGTAGTAAGCTTAGGAGAGTAGCTCCTAGAACAGTGAATTAACTTTTTCGCCTTCCTCTAGTCTGGGATTTTAACCCACCATTCTTGTAATCGATCTTGCACACATTCTCTGATGGCAATCCTGAAGCAAAGTCAAAGGCGATCTGCCGCTTCGTTGCCCTTATAATTTGAATGCCCGGGTACCCAAACTGGACCTAAGCAATCCCATACCAGCCTCCTGATAAGAGATTGCTCGTGAAACCGCCTGGCTGTGAGAGTAAATGATGACTCTGGAGTTTTGTACTCCTCGTCTTTTTATCTCAGTAGCACAGATATTATTGCAACATCTGTCGTTGTAACGTTAACTACCTTGTAGAGGATTCACTAGCCTGTAGAAGCGTTTCTTGACGGAGAGCTGAGTAAAGATAGTTGGAAGTTTTGTTTAATTCTTAAGAATTAGGTATAGACTCCTCGATAATTCAAAGATTTTCCGTGATAGTCTGCTTCTTTTTGTAGTCTTCGAGATTTCTGAGCATAGGCAGATGAAACTCCAAATTCTGTCAGGTCATACAAAACATTTCCTAAAACGAGGTGTAAACTGATTTAGCTGTTTATAGTCTGTGTATTAAGACATCGTGATGATGGACGAACACTTGAAACCAGTCGAGACCACAAAATGAAGCAGGCTGTCAAGGAAAAAGTCTCTAATGTTTCCTGGCTTTGCGATCACAACATCTCGATAATCGTTTGTAATCTGTTGCCGCCTGCAGACTGTTTCCTGCTTTCTTTATTGCTTTTATATGCCAATTAACTCATGGTTGTAGGTTTTAGACGCTTGATATTTGACAGTTGCTTTTACACTGATAAAAATTTCAAAATTATGCAGCTTTTATAGAATTTTGTATAACTTTTTGGTGGGGGCGATTGGAATTTTTTTTACCGACCTTACAGTAGATTGAAAAAGCTTTCTAAACTTTACGGGATAGCAAGAAGCTGCCGAATGGTCTTAAAAAACTATAGCATGACACCCATGAAGGACCAAGCCTTGCCAGAGTGCGATTTTGGGGGGGGGAGTATGGTAACCACCCCAGTTTAGTCTGACCTTTATTTTCTAGGTGCGCTACTAACTGTAGCTTCTCACTTTTTGTCACGATTTTGGGTCAACACCAGCTTTCCCCTTACGGTAATCGAACCCTGAATTCTTGCGACCTATTCTAAGAGGTATATTCTGGATTGTGATCCTATTGTGGTTACAGCATATGCTTCGCTTCGCCCTTTTAATCAAGCCTAGAAAAGCTGAAAGCGGCTCTGCTATGAAGGATTGCTTGTCCCTGAGAAGAAACCTGTCCTCATCAGGTTGGCGCACTCACAGAGAATATGTACGGGGGTTTCTTTCTCAGCCTTGCAGAATTGGCATCATGCGTTGTCTGCAAAAAGTAGTTGGTGCAATCCGCCTATTCAGCCGGCAATGCCCCCCCCATTAATAGACCCACTGTTAACTTATATCCCTTCGGCTGTGGTTCAGTCAGTTCCTTGTGAATTTAGGCAAATGTCTCTTAATAAAGAATTTAGCCTGCCTCTGTCCTGATGTTTCTCTCCCTACAATTAATTGCAGACGATGTTGTTCTTTCCAATCTTTAATAGAAATTTGAATCAGAGTCCTGGACAATCCGCAAAAGGGTTCATCTAATAGGTAATACAACCGGAAATATCACTCAGCTCTGAACAATTCAGCTATAATATTTGGATCCCAAATGATAGCATTGGAAATATGAGGTGTATAAATTAAGTAATGAGACTGATTTTTTATCTTTTTTTTATTCAAATAAAATTACAATTCAACATTGTCCCCTTCAAAGTAACTACCTTGGGAAGCCACACAACGCTGAAGACGATTCTTCCATTCGTCATAGCAGTGCTGGAACTCGGATACTGGAATAGACTTCAGTTGGTCAGTTGCGGCTGTTTGAATATTCTCCAGTGTTCCAAAATGACGTCCCCTGAGGTGATTTTTCAATTTGGGGAACAAAAAAAAGTCACATGGACTCAAGTCGGGTGAATAAGGAGGCTGAGGAGCCACAGGAATGTTATTACTGGCCAAATACTCATTAATAGAAATTAATTTTTCAGAACCTTTTTGCACAAATTTTTCTCATCCCCAATTCATTAGTCAACATTTGATGAACGGTTGTGTGAGTCAAATTCAACTGTTCGCCGATCACTCGGACTGTCAAACTACGATCTGAACCCACGAGATAGATCGCGGATTCTGCCAACATTTTCGTCGGTTCTTGAAGATGAAGGCCTTCCACTGCGAGGCTCGTCTTCAATTGATTCCCTTCCTTCTGCAAACGACTTAAACCACCTAAAAACCTGTGCTCTCGACAAAACATTGTCCCCATAGGCCCGGCACAGTTTTTCAAACGTTTCCGTTGCATTGTGCCCAAGTCTGAAGCAAAACCTGATAGCACAACGTTGCTCGTAATTGATGTCACTCATTTTTAAAACGCACTGAAAAAACCTTGCTCACAAAAAAAGTCACTACGGACAGTGCAACAACTCTAGCATTTTCAAATTTGCACTGGACGTGTATCAGATGTTTACTTGCCCTACCACGCATGCGCCGCGTCTCCAGCGTTGCCAGATCGAACACTAGAAAATCAGTCTCATTACTTAATTTACACACGTCGTACAGTGACCAGTTTATTTATAAATAATCTTATTTATTATTAGCCTTTATAAAATTTAAAGTTATTCGAGCCTTCCCTTATTTTTTTATTTTTAATATATAAGAAAAATATATCTAATAAATCCAAATTCACAATATTTATTCCATCATACAAAACCTTTAATCTGAAATTCAATCCATAAAATCCTAAAGTTAAAAAAAAAACAAAATTGTTCTCCGAACTACAGTGATTCGAAGAAAAATTAAAAAAAAAAAAAAAATAAATAATTCAGTGAAAAGTGCTTTTATCTCACCCCAATTTTGGATTTAGTGCGTGCGATATAAGCCTATAGGATTACGGATGGAAAATGTGTGCATGGGCAAAATATTTAAAAAAAAAAAAAAAATGGATAAAAGTTTCGGAGGGAAAAAAGTGAAAATCATTTTCCAAAAAAAAAAAAGTGTTTTTTATTTTTTATTTTTTCTAAGTGCGCGAATACAGTGCTGTGTGTCTTTATTTCCTATCTAACCTTCTTTCCAGTCTGTCCTACTGTAGTATGATGGGTAATTTTTTTAAAGAATTTGGATTTTAATTTTATTTATTTTTTAATTTATTATAATTAGTTTTTTCCTTTTTAATTGTCAAATTTATTGGTATAAAATAGTAGTTTCACATAAGTTTTACAACAATTACATTAATTTTTCTATAATTTAATTTGTATGATGTTATTGTAATTGAAGTTACTGCTATGTTTTCTTTTTTTTTTTTTTTTTTTTTTTTTCAATATTTAATGAGAATATACCTCGTATTGGTGAGATCTTTAAATCGATGATCAGTAACTATTTTTTTTTTAAAGAATATAAAAAAAAATCATTTTTTTTTCTTCAACTGTGAAATAATAAAATGTGACAAATTATCAAATCAAAAGTAGTAAGAAAAGTTGTACCTTTAATCACAAGTGACTAAAAGTAAAAAAAAAAAAAATATTTTTCTCACAAGTGACGTAAAGTTATGATATTCAACTCTGACGAGCCCGACATCTTTTTCTTCAACTGTGAAATAATAAAATGTGACAAACTATCAAATCAAAAGTAGTAAGAAAAGTTGTACCTTTAATCACAAGTGACTAAAAGTAAAAAAAAAAAAAAAAAAAAATATTTTTCTCACAAGTGACGTAAAGTTATGATATTCAACTCTGACGAGCCCAACATCTTTTTCTTCAACTGTGAAATAATAAAATGTGACAAATTATCAAATCAATAGTAGTAAGAAAAGTTGTACCTTTAATCATCACAAGTGACTAAAAGTAAAAAAAAAAAAATATTTTTCTCACAAGTGACGTAAAGTTATGATATTCAACTCTGACGAGCCCGACATCTTTTTCTTCAACTGTGAAATAATAAAATGTGACAAATTATCAAATCAAAAGTAGTAAGAAAAGTTGTACCTTTAATCACAAGTGACTAAAAGTAAAAAAAAAAAAAAAATATTTTTCTCACAAGTGACGTAAAGTTATGATATTCAACACTGACGAGCCTGACATCTAACGGCAATATGCAAAAACAAAAACGTATTGCAAAACAAATCCTAAATAGCGACGGGTCTGAGATTATAAACTAAAGAGAGCAGATTATATAGAGAAAGGGAGGGAGTAGTATTTAAGTTGAATTAAAGAGTACAGTCCTGAGAATAGTCACTTTATATTCACGTAAGTTACATGTGAGTAAAAAAAGCTACACATTAGGCATTGTTGGATATATAACTTCAATAAAAGTGTTTTGCGTGACAAAAAGTTAAAAAAAAAAAAATTACTTTTTCTCACAAGTGACGTAAAGTAATATTATTTAACTATTTAACTCTGACTAGCCTGGCATCTAACGGCAATACGCAAAAACAAAAAACGTATTGCAAAACAGAGATCTTAAATAGCGACGGATTTGTTGTTATAATTAAAGAGAGCAGACTATAGACAAAGGGTGGGAGTGAGTAGTATTTGAGTTGAATTAAAGTACATTCTCAGAATTTGTACCTTTTTTACGTTCATCTAAGTTATACGTGATTAAAAAAAAGCATTATTTTACTCACTATTTGATAAATAACTATTTTAAATGTGGTTCACAATATTAACATAAACTAGAACTGAAACTTTGTTTTATAGATTTATTTATTTTTTTTTGCTGTTTATTTTTGTTAGTATTGGTATCTTGTTGTTGTGGCCCATTGATGTCCTGCTTTCTATAACAGAGTTCTATAATTTTTTTGTTGACTTTAGTGTTTTTAAAAAATCCAGAGTTAAAAAGTCAATCGGCCGCGATATATCGTAAATATAACAACAAAACTATAATTAGTAGATATAATTTCAAAATAACAACAAAACTTATATTTAGGGTTTTGTATTTTCCAGAGTTGGTGGACAGTTTTTAACGAAATTTACTAGTTTAGTATTTGCAATGAATTGTTACAAAAATAATATATTTGGTAGCTACGAGGGTGGTTTGAAAAGTTCTCGGAATGTACTAGAAAGAAGTGTCTCACCTCGGTGGAACTGCTTTTATTTTTCAACATAGTCTCCCTGTAGACTAATGCATTTGGTCCAGCGATGTTATAATGCCTTTATCCCATCTCGAAAATGAGATTCCTCCAGGCCTGCAAAGTACCTCTCCAATTCGGTTGTCAGTTCTTCCGTTGTAGGAAATCTCCGTCCACCGAGGAAAATTTTCAGCTTGGGGAAGAGATGAAAGTCTGATGGTGCCAAATCAGGTGAATAAGGTGGATGTGGCAACAATTCGTACCTCAGTTCATGAAGTTTTGCCATGGCAATAACACTTGTGTGCGGGCGGGCGTTGTCCTGATGAAAGATGACATTCTTCCTTGCCAAACCAGGCCTTTTTTCGCGTATCTTTTCCTGCAGTTGGTCTAGGAGGTTTGCATAGTATTGCCCCGTAATTGTTTGGCCAGTAGGAAGATAATCTATCAGCAGAATGCCTTTTGCATCCCAGAAAACTGAGGCCATGATCTTTCCGGCCGAACGTACTGCCTTTGCTTTCTTTGGTGGTGGTGACTCAGCATGTTTCCACTGCTTTGACTGTTTTTTGTCTCTGGGGTATAGTAGTGGACCCAAGTTTCATCTGTAGTCACAAACCGGCGCAAAAAATCTTGTTGGTTGCGCTGAAAACGGGCCAGACTTTGATCGGACATTCCAATCTGTTGCGTTTATGGTCCAATGTCAAGAGCCGCGGCACCCATCTTGCCGATAATTTTTTCATACCTAATTCTTCGGTTAAAATGTGATATACCCGTTCAGATGACATCCCTATAGCTTCAGCAATCTCTCGCACTTTCAGTCGACGATCCTCCATGATCATTTTATGCACTTTTGCGATAAATTCTGGGGTCGTAGCACTTTTTGCCGTCCACTACGCGGATCATCATCTAAGCTCTCCCGACCAAATTTAAACTCGCTGGTCCACTTGGCAACAGTTGAATATGAAGGAGCAGAGTCCCCCAGTGTGTTCTGAAAGTCGGCATGAATTTCCTTTGCTTTCATACCTTTCTTTACAAAGTACTTAATCACTGCTCGAATCTCAGTTTTTTCCATTGTCACAAATCACTACGCGGGAACAACAACAAAGAGTCGTCACTACCACTCTCCTGCAGCAAGAGCACTGACGCGCCACGTGTTCACTCACAAAGGATGTGTGATTATTGCGCGGGAACCTTGTTGCTCTAGCACTGACATCTAGCGGTGATTCCGAGAACTTTTCAAACCACCCTCGTTTGTAATTACGTTGTACAACTAATGAAGTTAGTTGGAACGTAAATTACATCTAAAGAGTTAAACAACTACTCAGATCAAGTTTGTAAGTTATAATTAAAAATTAAGTAGGAAGGACATATGTTAAGCAGAAAAAAAAGCAAGACTCTAGTAGTTATAGTTGTAATTTTCAACTACATCTTGCACAAGCACACTTTGCCCAGTTGTGGTATATTCTTAGGTGCAGTTAAGCAGCTTTGGACTTTTTCACATGGCCCTGGGACTTCTTCCCGATCGAGGAACGGATTGGCAGATTGGTAGGCTGGGCAGCAGTCTTTCAAGCCTCAATAACAGCAGCCCATGATTCCTTAAGTATGGTCCACTTGGCCATCTCGGTACCCAGGCCTTCTTTTTTTTTTAGGAGAATACTAATTCTCAACCAGTTAGTGAATTTGGAGGTAAACCTCGCTCGTGAGTTGGTCGTCTTCCTCAAGGGAGCGATGTTAGTGAAACTTACATCTAAGTTTGACTTCTTAGTTCAAATCATGCAGCAAAACAGAATTTGATTTATAATCTGGTCTATTTGGTCCCCCCCCCCCTGAGTAGCTAGGAAAGTCAACTCTGATAAAGTCCCATGTGTGCTCAAGATAAATATTCTGGGGAGTCGCCTGTAGCCCCAGAGGCTCTTCGCATTATTGTCGGCATCCGATAGGCAAAGATGTTATCCATTTCCTTGGTACCGGTCGCCTACTGCCACCGGATATACTGAAGGAAAAGGAGAGGGTTGGAAGGCAGAAAATGTGTTCCTGGGGATCACTTGTTTTCGTTGGTTTTTTTTTTTCGACATTCATGTCTAGATCGTAGAGTTTGGCTGCAGCAGGGCCACTTTATGTAGAATGCAATATGATTCAATAGTCTTAAAGAATAAAGAATATACCCTTAGCCACTTCTTCCAAAAGTAGATTCTAATCCATGATTCACCTTCAGCTAGCATTGATTGAATCGTTTTAAATATCAGTCAAAATTAGTTTGCCACTAGTTCCATAACCAAACCTACCTACGGACCACTAAAGCTTCCTTGTATTTCTATGTTATTACACTTAAATCGTCTATAAAGTATACTATGTGTTGTAAGTAAGCTAGTTGCCTTTAGGTACGCGCCAAGTTGTTTCACAAATCACACTCATTCAGTACACGATCTTCAGGAGTTTAAGTAAATATATATATGGAGGTGACATGCGTGTTTGAGCTATTAGGCTGCGAAACCCACAAGGATGCCAAGTTCCCTGAAAAAAATAGCTAATCTATTTCCCTCAACAGTGTTAAAGAGGGTTTGATGCAGACGCTGTCTTCTAGATCAGCGGTCGCCAATTTTTTGATCCTCCCGGACCACCAAGCAGAAAATATTTCTTCTCGCGGAACATTACCCAATTTTTTGGAGGAGGGGAAAGTTCCCCAACTGATTAGAGTGGGTTATTAAATGTCCCGTTCCAAAACAAAATTGACTGTTTCAGCCATTTTTAAAAATTATACTAATTTAAAAGTTATTCAAGGTGGCAAGTTTTCAAATGAACACTGTATATTTTCAATGAAATTGTTATTTAACATGGCGGCAACCAAAGATGAGAAAGAAAAGTCAAATTATGATAATGATTAATTAAAGTTTACTTTATAATTACAATAAAAGTAATAATATTCAATATTCCATCATTGTGAAACATGTTGTTGCTTCTTAGATAAAAATTCTTCGATTCTAGGGCCCATTGTTACGAACTGCAACACGAAGGCTAGCTTGCAGTTCAAGTCGGCAACGGTACTTATTTTTAATTGCCACAACTGCCGGGAATGTTTTTTCGCACAAATATGTTATTGTGAATTGCAATAATATTTTAATAGCCTTTTGATTTAATGTTGGATACTCATTTTTGACAGTATACCAAAAATGAGCTCTTGTTATGTCAGAATTAAATTTAATTTTAAGGGTGTCGTCAGATGTCAGTTCGATTAAGCTTTCCTTTCGAATAATAATAATAATTGCTGAATTTATATACTTTTCCTTGTTTGTGTTTTGTACCGATTTTTTTTTTTTTGTCCATGTTTTGAAAATAAACTTGTTGGGGACCTAGCTTTGCCGTTTTTTCTTTTACCTGTGCCCACGATTGTATTCCCGTCTCCACTGAGTTTGTCGGAGCAGCCATAGGCTTTTCTGGTTAAGCGTAACATTCGGAAAAGGCCGATAACGTTTTAGTAAGCGGATAACTTCACATCAGTGGGAAGACAAGAAATTTGATTGACGTCACCAAAGAAATCCCCCGTTCGTTAATAATTCTTTCGCGGACCACCGTTTGGTGACCGCTGTTCTAGAGTACAATTAATCATATTCTGTTTGTGTACTTACAGAGAACCAACATGGAACCTCCCACCACCACTACTCTAATTTAACCTTTCGTGTTCGTGTGAAAATTCCAATTACGAAGACAATTTGTCTTATTTTATAAGTTTATAAAAAAAAAAAAAAATGAGCAATGAGATTAAGTCGTGTGAATGTTTCACACCAGATTAGTTTTTTAGTAGCTGTTATAGTAACTGAGAGCGCGGGAGAGTTATAAAGGTAATTTTCTTTTCCATGTATCTAAGTTGGTAATACTGAAATTGCCATGCTAATACAATACAATATATAGCGTTTCTCTATACACACATATATATATATATATATATATATATATTCCTTTCCAACAACAAAATGAAATTGGCTTGGTAAGTTTGGCCTTAACGCTGGTACATCAAGAGAGAGAAAGCTTGTGTATAGCAGAGAGGAGGAAGGTTCAATGACCTGGCCAGGGACTCAGTCGATATTAAAGGCTGTGTCCCAGTTCACCAGTATATCCAACATCACCTTACCGCATTATATACCACTGCGCTCTGTTCTACTCTGTTCGTTATGTTTTGTCATGGCCCCCACCACTACCATTTCTCTCCTCCAAACTTTCATATAATTTTTTTATTTTTTATTTTACCCTTCCTAAAACAAAACAAAAAATCTCCTCCTCCTCCATTATTCTACGTTGATGTTTAAAATGCAGCCAATAATCATAATGTTTAAAGTGAATAATTGAAATCGAATGCATTCAAAGGATACGCTCAATATTTCCTAATAATAATAAAAAAATCTGGGGCCTGTTTCATAAAACATTTACACTAATATTATTAGGGAAACAATAATTATATTAACTAATGATATTAGTATTCTGTTTCATAAAATATTAACTAATAATATAAGTTATTAGTTATTAGACCAAAAATAGTGAATGTTTCCAATAATATTAGCATTTCTATAAGTGTATTTTGCCTAATAAATCTATATTATTAGTGAAACAGAAGTGAATGTTCTTCAACTTTTCTACTACAAGTTTCTAAAAATATGTTATTAATGAGAGATAAGTGATTATTTTGTTTATTCTTACATAAATCTGTAAAATTGGTAAAAATGGCTAAATCTGATTCAAATAGTGATGAATAGAGAATGAAGAGATATATTCGCCGTCCGAGAAATTTTAGCCAAGCATAGCGCCTACAATCAAATGGAACAAACGTATGAGAGGTTCAGATTAAATTACAGAACGTTTGGATATGTATTTAATAGAATTGGTAACTTCTTGGAACTCACCACTGCAAGGAATAGAGGCGCTAATCTCAAAACAGCAGCTTCAGATTGCACTCCACTGGTTAGGTCCCACTCATTGGTTAGGCGCTCAGTATCATTGTGTTCTGATATGCATGGGATTTCAAAAGCAACAGTTTGCAGAATTATACATCGAGTTGTTACTGCAATAGAGGACACACTTCTTCAGGATGTTGTACCGTTGGCCAGCTGAGTGGTGACGTAGTTGCCAGATTCACTGAACTCGGCGTGTGCCTTTAGTTAAAAATCGATCCACCAAGTGAATATGAATCGGCATTTGGTGATCGACATGGTAATCATTCTTTAAATGTCCTGCTAGCATGTGGGCCAGATTTGGAATTCTATTACGTTTGTTCGAATTGGCTTGGTAGTGTCAATGATGCTAGGGTTCTAAGGCTGAGCGGTTTGAATAATAGGATGGATGAAGGCTGGAGGCGCCTTTCCCTGGTGCGATTTTACTTGGAGACTGTATATATATCCTTTAAAATCTTGGCTCATACCACCAGTGATTCAAGATTTTGGCAGTCCTTCTCAGCAGGGATTTTTAAGAGCACATAAATCAACAAGAAGTATAATAGAGTGAGCAATAGGACTTCTTAAAGAAAAATTCCCTGTCCTCAGCATTGGTATGCGATTAAATCCCAGATTTGGATGTCAAGTTATCAATGCCTGTATAGTCCTTTGTAACCTGTCAAGAAATCTAGACAACTACGTGAACAACTTCCTGAAGTGGAAGAGGACTTGCAGGCTGAATATACGCTAAATATACGAATCAAGCCGGCCGAGGGTAATAAACTAATAATCTTAGTGTTGTCATTCTATGAGTCTGTGAAAAAGTTTATGAAACAGAATTTGACTGCCTAATAAAATTTGTCTATTAGTCTAATAGTATTGGTTAATATTATTAGAGCCTTTTATGAAACAGGGCCCTGGTGTGTGTAAAAAATCTACGCGTCTTACTCCAATTAATATTAATTAATTGAAAAAAAAGAAGCTTTAAAATTGTAATAATTAGAAAGTTTAATTGGGCTGGCTGTGACGAAAGAAGGTGGTAGAGGTTATACACCTGTACCTTAGGAGACATTACAGGCACTCTCTGCCTCAAGACCATATTGCATCAGTTTACAATTTTAACATAACTGAGATGCTTTCAAAACACATTTAAAAAATCAATCCTTTTGGAAAAATGTTTTAAATAAAAGTGATAACATTTGTAGCTTTGGTTGGTTCCGCAGAGCTTGAAAGCATCAGAGATATTTTCCGTGATAGCCTGTTTTTTTGTTTTGTGATCATAGGCGTTCGCCTATCATCATCACAGGATCTGAAGCTGGGCACCAAAGTGGGTAGAGCGAAGAAACATGCCATAAAATGGTATACTGATGGGTCTAAGACCCTCGAAGAGGACTGGGGCGGGGGTGGTTGGTCCAAGGATCAAGCATTCGGTACCTATGGGTAGAATAGAATAGAATCGGGGGGGGTGAGCCTCATTCCACTGCGACCTACAAATTGAGGTCTATTGTGGATCCCCTCAAGTTACAGAACAGCCCCCAGCCTTGCCCTCCTAATCAATCCTAGCAAAGCTGAGAGCGGCTCCGTCATGAAGCATTCAGCTTCGGGATTGCCCGTCCCCAATTGAAGAAACCTAATCCTCGCCAGGCCGGCGCACTCACAAAGGATGTGCGCCGGGGTCTCCTCCTCTACCTTGCAGAATCGGCATACCGCACTATCCGCAAGTTGTAGGTGGTGCATGTGTCTATTCAGCCTACAATGCCCTGTTAGTAGACCCACAATTAACCTTATATCCCTTCGGGTTTGGCTCAGTAGGTCTTTGGTAAATTTAGGCAAATGTCTTTTAATGAAGAGCTTTGCCTGCCTCTGTCCTGGTGTTCCCTCCCACCAACGCAGACGCTGATCTTCTATCCACCCCTTGATAGAAGTTTGGATGAGGCTCCTGGACAAGTCGCAGAAGGGTTCGGGGCCTATAAAGGTATCCTGCGAACCCTCCCTCGCTAGGGCATCCGCTCTCTCATTGCCCAGGAACCCCGCAACCCCATGGGTAAGTTTCCCAACATCTTACGCTATTGGGAGATGCGTTCAATTTAACCTCGATAGGAAATATAGGAGATTGTAATCATTTCCGATAGTCAAGCAGCCATTAGAGCTCTGGGAATGCCTAGGTAAACTTAATAACCTAGGCAGGAGGAATAAAGTTACCCTTTGGTTGAGTGCCGGGGCATGTTGGCATTGAAGGGAATGAGATGGCCGACGCCCTGGCCAAAATAGGCGCTACGACCCCCCCCCCCCGCTTTCTAGGGCCGGAACCTTTTTGTGAGGTCAGCGACCAGTTTCTGTTGGAAGAACTAAGGAAGGAGGAAGAGGCAAGGTGATCTCAACTCTGGTACTCCCTCCCCGGTTTGCGGCAGGCTAAGATCTGCCTGGGAAATTATAACCAACGGAGATGGGAGGCCTGCATCGTCTTGAGTAAGAACAAGCTCCACGTTCTTACAGGTTTCCTTATGGGACATTGACGACTTAGAGGACGCCTGGTAAAGCTAGGTTTGGAAAGTGACAGCTGATGCAGATTCTGTGGGGAGTTGGAGGAAACTCTATTACATCTCCTAACAGACTGCGAGGCTGCCACTAAGAGAAGATTCAAGAACCTGGGTAGCTACCAGGTGTAGGAGGGGGATATACCCTCTCTAGAGCCTGTCAGGGTATTAGGATTCCTCAGGAATCTTAACCTGATGGAGGTTTTGTAGAACGGATGTTCAGCTGGGACATCTGTTCGGGTGCTGTGGGCAACAGCCTGCGGAGCAACTAGGAGGCATAGCACAATAGATCGAAAGGTCGCAGTGCATTGGCACCCCCCCCTTCAAAAAAAAAAAACATCACAGGATGTTTTTATCAAAACATTGCGGCAATACAGACTTGCACAGAGCAAATTTAGTTGATACACTCAACTATCAACTATTAACTGAATTTGCTCTGTGCAAGTCTTATGTTTTCACACTGTTTTGACAAAAACATCTTGATAATGGGCGAACGTCCGAAACCGGCTAGATGACCACAAAAAGAAGCAGGTTATCATGGAAAATATCTTTGATACGTTTGTACCTTTGCTATGGACAAGTTTAAAGACAGAAGATCGTTATAACCGTTTTATGGAGAAACTCCCACTCTCTTAAGTCACTTCCGTTTAACCAAATCTCTTTAAAATTGGAATTCTATCAATGGTTTAATGTAAAAATATTTGGTACATTATACTGAAGGAGCACTTTAGCTTTCAGGGGCATAACGCTACTGTTCTCTTAGAACCTTTCCCCCCCCCAAAATCAATTTTCCCCAGAAAATGTTTCAATGAAATTTAAAGAAAATCGTTGAAGCCAGTATTTCCGGTGAAAATCGTCGTAATTCCGGTTGATTGTTTTTGCCTGAAACTCTCATGTTAGAACGAAGCATATATTTCTGGTGAAAACTTAATTTCGAAACTTAATTTGATGTTCGCAAAATACCTCCTCTTACTAGTTCTTACCTCGTATAAGTGTCTCACAACAGATTTATTAAACATTTAATTTATCTTCTTATTGTATAGAAGAATTGTACGAGATTTCGAATTATAGTATTTGATCTTGTTTCTCTTAGGATGGCAGTGGAAATCTCATGGCACAGATTCTCCGGAAGCATCCTAAAGTCAATATTTATAGGAGAAAAAATGAAAATAAAAGTGATTAGGTTGACATCTGTGCAGTTAATATTTAGAATTAAAAAAAAAAAAAAAAAATTATAGAGAGGTTATAGAGATAATTCTAAAAAACTATGATACCTCATATATTCAGTAAAGTTAACACACCCGGGTTTAGCGAATTTCTTGAAATTTAATTCTAGCAGTGAGGTTAAATGTTCCTTCTAGAGAGAGAGGGAGAGAGAAAGATTGTAAGAGAGAGAGATGCTTTAAAAAACCATACAATACAGCGCCTCAGTTTATGTATTTGGATAGAGTCCGACCAAACTTTCTTGAACGTTGGCAAAATGATTGAACTTACAGTGCTGGGAAGTTTACATACGCTAAGTAATTAGGGAAAATATTAATGTATACAAAAGATTGTTTTTTTTTTTTACTATTCTTACTCCTAGTAAGAGGATGTATTGCAATCGTGTCAAATATTCGATATCGAGTTTTCACCGGAAATATCCGTTTTGAGGACCCCTGAGTCCAAAAAAATGGTTTTTAGCAAATGGTCTGTGGGTGTGTGTGTATGTGAACAGCATAGCTCAAAAACAAAAACTGTAGAAAGTTGAAACTTGATATTCCGTTTAGGTATCACCATGGCATCTGATAGTGGGTCATCTGTCAAAAATCCTCAACCGGAAGTACCACTTTACTTGTTTTTTTTTTTTTTACTTTTTTGCGTTTTTCTCAAAAATGGCTTCAGAGCCATTTTCTTCAAACTTGGTATTTCAACTACACATACAAAGAGCAACAACTTTTATTTGAAACATTTCTCTGGGAAAAATTCATTTAAGGGCAGTTATGGCGGAGGGGTTGGGTTAGGTTTTCATCTAAAGTGCTATTTCAATTTATTAAACAATTCTATCATCTAAATAATATTAATTAGAATTGAATATGATGTTGAAATTCCGAATTTCAAAAAAAAATCGGATAACCGGAAGTGCGTTTACATTACCACTTTACTAAATTATTTTTTTCGCGATTTTCTCAAAAAAGACGCCGACGAGTTTCTTGAAATTTCGTATATAAACTAAACATACAAAGATCTACAACTTTTTATTTAAAATATTTCTCTGGGAAAATTCATTTAAGGGCACTTTTGGAGAAGGGGTGGGGTTATGTTTTTCTCTAAAGTGCCATCATAGTTGATTATAACAATTCTATCATTCAAACAAAATTAATTAGAAATAAATTGATGGCCAAGAAAATTCCCTATTTTCCGTATTTCAAGAAAATTAGTAAATCGGAAGTGCGCTTTTACTGAACAGTTTTTTTTTCAGTTTTCGACGAATCTCATTAAATTTGGTACACAAACTATAAAATTTGTCAATTATAATTTTGAGAATGGAGTAAGAGAAAGTTGTGTGAGTGTTTCACACCAGATTTTTTTGTATTTTATTTTAAGAAGTTCTAATTTAATGTAAATTAAACTAAGCAAGAAATAAACACTAAGCACTCGCCAGATGTTTAAACAAGCAACCTTCTCCCAGTGTTATCTCATATAATGTCCTTGCTTTGATTGCACACCGCTTTTGGCGCATCATATCAAATATTTTTGGACAGATTATAGTATAGTAATATATAAAGTTGTAGAAAAATCATTGCAGCCATTTTCGAGACACAATCGGAGAAAAACTAAGATAATGAATTTTTGAACGAAACTTTCTTGTGTGAAATAGCGTTGGTGATATATAAACGGAATATCATGTTCGAGCTTCCTAGGAATTCGTTTTTCCAAACCACTGGTTAATTAGGTAGTAGTGCCCGCTTCAGGTGTTTCTGTTATGATTTTGATTCGTTTTTTATACGCACAATTCTGATATCAGCTATATCAGTTGAATAGCTGTTTGTTCTCTGTATATATCCATTTACCGAATATCACTCGATGGATATTGCCCACATTTCCATTCCAAACTTCTACATACTTAATTATTAATTTTATTATTATTACTGTCATTAACAGTAGTGGTATCCTGGAATAATCGTTTTACTATCCTTGTTTTTCACCACCTTCGCCGCGCGCATATTCAGGACTCGTATTCTCGCTAGTCAGCGATCTTTTGTGGCCTTTCCCAGACTTATCATTATTATTATTATTATTATTATTACTAATATTAACATCGTTATTACTTTTATTAATATCATTATTATTATTATTATCATCCGAATACTATCTTTTCTGTCAGCCGGTGTTCCTCTATCATGAGAGGTAGGCCTCCACTACTATGCTCTTCCAATGATCACCAATCCAGCTGTGTTATGTTGTTTTGTTTTTATTATCTATTTTTTATTATTTTCCCCAGTAATCCAAAATTTTCTTTTCTCTCCCTATTTTAACCCCCTAAAAAAAGCACAACATTACTAAAAATTATTGATTACAAAATCAACCCTAATCCCTCCAAAATTGCAACTTTTAGAGAGTCCTCTAAATTAAAATTTTTAACCAGTCACCCTAGAAACGAATCACCCCTGCATTAATATTAATACACATTAGAAGCACAGATGGAATTCCAAAATTTTAAGAAACTCGGCGGTTAACCGGAAGTGCAATTTAAAAAATAGGTTTTTGAGTTTTTTTGGGGGGAATTTTCTAGAAACCGATTAGAACGATTTTCTTTAAACTTGGAGTGCTCCACACATAAAGCCGCTTAGGAATACAAGTAAAATCCCTGTGCAACATTTTTGTGGCCAGCCCAACTAAATTTTACTTCAAAATATTTAGATGTGTAGATTGTTGTAGAGGATTATCGCACTGCGACCTGAAAGATCTATTGTGCCCCCCTTTAGCCTTCTCAGTGCACTGCCGACCTCCAAGCAGTGTACTCTAGCTACAGACCAACACTGCTCATCATCGTACAGTGAGTTGTAGAGCTCCTAGGAAGAGAAAATCTAAGGGTAGCATGCTGGTTCGAAGCCGGTACCTCTGCTTTGCTAGTCCAGCGTGCTACCACGGAGCTAATCCCTTCCTTCTCCCTTGGCTTACGCCAATTAACCAGGGGCGGAGACCTTTGTATGTATACTATATTTGTCCTTGTCTATAAAGTGTAGAGTGTATGTAGTTTAAGTGTATTGTGTATTGTGGACGAATTGCATCGAGTACTGAGCTGTGGTAACCCGTGGGGTCGCTACTCCTCAAGTAACTGTATGCAGCAGATACCCCTGGCGGGCAATCAAAATATTTAGATTAAATATATTAATTAGACTGAGAAAAGAGGCTTAGAACTGTTACGGAGACTGCAGGATATTATACTGAAAATATGGGAAGAAGAGACTATCCCTGAACAATGGCGCACGGGTATAATATGCCCGATCCACAAGAAAGGCGATGTCTTGGAATGCTCTAATTATAGAGCGATCACTCTTCTACGCACAGCGTACAATAAGCTCCCTCTAACATCTTGAACAAGAAGCTGAGACCCTACGCTGAAAAGGAGGCGGGGCGGTACTAGTGTGGCTTCACACAAGGAAAATCGACTATAGATCAGCTGTTTACCTTAAAACAGATTGTAGAGAAGATTAAGGAATTCAACACTAATATTCATCTACTGTTCGTGGATTTCAAAGCTGCCTATGACAGCGTATACCGCGAAGAATTATACAAAGCAATGATGAGACTTGGAATCCCCCTTCAAATTAATAAGACTTGTCCGTGCGACCATGGCTAACACTAACAGTCGTGTTAAGATACAACGAGACCTGTCAAACAAATTCAAATGCGATCAAGGCTTAAGACAGGGGACTCCCTTTCATGCACTCTCTTTAACCTGGGTTTGGAAAGAATAATTAGAGATGCCAGAATTGAAACCACAGCCACATTCTTCAATAAGAGCATGCAAATCTTAGCGTATGCCGATGACATTTGAATCATTGGAAGGTCTTCAGCGGCTGTAGAAGAAACCTTTATCTCCTTAGACCGGGCAGCAAGAAACATGGGGCTGGCAGTAAATGAGAATAAGACCAAGTACCTTACAACGGATACGAGAGTGTATAACTCATGCATTCAGGTCAACGATTACAACTTTGAAAGGGTTCGCGTATTTAAATACCTGGGATCGGTGATAACGGCGGATAATGATGTAAAAGAGGAGGTAAACCAGAGGCTCATGTCCGCCAATAAATGCTACTATGGGCTCCTGAGGTACATGAAAAGCCGTAATTTATCCACGACCACAAAATGTACTCTGTACAAAGTGCTAATACGCCCTGTTCTGACGTATGAAGCTGAAGCATGGACCATGACCAAAGCGACAGAGCAAAAGCTACTCGTCTTTGAAAGAAGGATTTTAAGAAACATATTTGGTCCAGTCAAGGAAAATGAACAAGACAGCGAATGATGCAAGACAGCTGAATGTCCGGAATTGGTGGATCGTGGCTAAGGATAGAGAATCAACATGAAAAGCCGTAATTTATCCAGGACCACAAAATGTACCCTGTACAAAGTGCTAATACGCCCTGTTCTGACGTATGGAACTGAGGCGTAGACCATGACCAAAGCGACAGAGCAAAAGCTACTACGTGTCTTTGAAAGAAGGATTTTTAAGAAAGATATTTGGTCCAGTCAAGGAAAATGAACAAGACAGCGAATGATGCAAGACAGCTGAATGTCCGGAATTGGTGAATCGTGGCTAAGGATAGAGAATCATGGCGTAGGATTCTTGAGCACGCCAGGACCCAGTGAATGGGTTGTAGCGCCAAGGAGTAAGTAGTAAGTAGACAGAGAAAAAGTTGTGTGATGAATGTTTCATAATCAGTGGAGGATACGTCACAACGAGGAATTGGCAAGGTTGTATTCGGAAGTGGATGTAGTTAAATATATCCACTTGACAAGACTGCGATGGGCTGGCCATGTAATTAAGATGGAAGAAACTGCCATCCTCAGAAGAGTGCTGTTCGGTGAACCGGGGGAGGGAAAAGAAAGGTTGGTAGGCAGAAAATAAGATGGCTGGATCAGGTCGCGAATGATGCAAGGCAGCTGAACGTCCGGAATTGGTAGATCGTGGCTAAGGATAGAGAATCATGGTGTAGGATTCTTGAGCAGGCCAGGACCCAGTGAATGGGTTGTAGCGCCAAGAGGAGTAAGTAAGTAAGTAAACTGAGAAAAAGTTGTGTGATGAATGTTTCATAATCAGATTAGACAATTTCAAAATCGTCTATTTCCGGTAGAAACTCAGATGCGAAAATATAAGTTCAGTAACAATAGGAAAAAAAATAAAGATAAATGGAAATAATAAAACTGTATCTGTGTGCATTTGACCATGTAAAGGCCCATAAAAATTTTTTTTTTATAAATAAAAATCTAAATTATTAATAAGATAAATATTTTCATAAAGGTAAACAGGAAATGGTTTGCAAGTTAACTAAGTATTCTGTTTAGTTTTAGTTGGCTTGCTTATTATTTACATTAATATCTCTTGTTTCTCCTCCTTACTGCTGTCCAAAATGGACAGAATTTTTAATATAGTAAATTGTGCGTGACTTTTTTGTTTAGTAATTTTCTATTATTATTTTTAGGCTTTTTCATATTACCATGAATTTTTCTTATTATCTTTTTGAGGCTTATTTTTTGTAATAACTATTGCATGTTTATTATTTGGAGGGAAAGAATTTTCGTAATTCACAATAGATACATACAGGTTTTGTTTTTTTTAATAAGTAATAGTAGTTACTGCATAAAATAGAAATTCCCACGATTAAAAAAAAAAAAAAAAAAAAAAAACAAAGTTAAGCCAAATCGCTCGCAATGTTCTATATTGTTTATAGTTTCCATAGTTCAACAATCATTCCAGTAAACGTAGAGGGAAAACAGGAGGGGATAATAATGTTAAAATATGTGATTGGATATGTAATACTAGATAATAATATCGGGGATTTCATATTTTCAATAATTTATTATTTTTACACAAATATACTCCTACAATACATACATACAGATATAAACTTCCCCTATACACACGATTATAATCAGTGTGGTATGTTCTATATACGAAATTGGGTCAACCATACTGTGATAATGGATGAAAATCGGGAAAAATGATTAAAACCAAATAAATATAGATGAAATCCCAGAAATATATATATTTTTTTTTTCTAGTTACAATTGTAAGAGGGACAATTTTTTGTAAAGTGTTTGATTTTACTGTTGGTAAGATTGAATTATTGCGATCCCGTCTTAAGATACTAAATTGAAATTTCACTAGAAATTCATGTTTAAGATCTCTTGAGTAGGAAAAAAAAATGTTATTAGCGAATAGACTGGATCCGCTTTGATGGGTATCAAGGTACATGCCATTATGGTATACGGGCAAGAGGTAAGACCTTCAAGACTTTAGAGGGAACTGCGGCAGGGGCGGTTAGGCCAAGGATTAAGCACTCGGAATCCATGGGTAAATTCCCTAGTATCTTGCAGGCGGAGATATACACAATTGGAAGATGCGTTCAATTCTACCTCGATAGAACATATAGGAACATCAGGAGATTGTAATCCTTTCCGAAAGCCAGGCGGTCATTAGAACTCTGAGCGCTTTTGTCATCAGCTCTAAAATGGTTTAGGAATGCCTAGGTTGAACTTAACGACCTAGGTAGGAGAGATAAAGTCTTCCTCTGGTGGGTGCTAGCGCATGTTGCAATTGAAGGGCAATCTCTTTTACAAAAGTACAGACATCTACGACCTTCTTCTTCTTGTAGCACTACGGCCCTTGAAGCAGATGGTTCCAGACATCCCTGTCCATAACCTTCCTTCTCCAGCCTTACTTTCATGTTTCGGAGATCGGACTCTACATCCTGCAACCATCGCAGTCGGGGCCTCTCCCTTGGTCTTCCGCCGCCTGGGTGGACCTTCATATACTTTCCACGGCGCTCTCTTCCTTTCCATTCTTTGGAAGTGACCTAACCATCGCAATCTTCCCAGCTTTACCACCGTGACTAAGTAATCCTCCTTAAAGAGCTGCTTCAACTCAGCGTTCTTTCGGCACCTATAAACTCCGTTTTCTATTGCTGGCCCGTATACAGGGTGTTTCAGGGTTAAGTAGCCAAACTGAAAATTTGAACTAAGGATCCGAAACAAAAAAAAAATTTCCTATGGTGCTATGTCCGCAAACGCTTTGTTTAGGAGATATTCACATCTAAAGATTTTCATTGTTACGAATTATTTAGGCATAGTAAATAAATAAAACTTGTTTTATTTGTTCCAACTACTTTATTTATTAAATGTAAACATTAACAATCATATTAAATGTTGTTCAAAGTGATTTCCTTGAGCATTAAGACAGGCTCGGCATCTTTCTTCAACAGCAGCAGTGGCAAAACGGCACTGGATATGTGTTATTGTTTCACAAGATTCAATTATTTTTCTTCGTAAAGAATTAAGGTCATTGACCGGCCTTGCATAGACTTTTTGTTTAATGTCACCCCAAACAAAAAATCCAGTGGTGTCAGGTCGGGAGAGCGAGCAGGCCAAGCCACTGGTCCTGCACGGTCAGTCCATTGATTGGGATAATTAACATTTAGCCGTTGTCGTGGACCTCTTCCGTAATGTGCAGGATAACCATCTAATTGAAACCACATGTTCCTTCTCAGTTGTAGCGGAATATCTTCAACTAAATCATAGTAATCATTATTAAGAAATTCCAAAAATGTGTCCACATTGAGTCGAGGTGTTAAGAAATGCGGACCTATTAAAATACTGTCTATTATCCCCAACCACACATTGCACTGAAACTCGTGCTGAAAATGATGCTGACGAATTGCATGGGGATTTTCATGCAATCAGAGATGATTATTTTTCTGATTGAAAAATCCTAAACAAAGCGTTTGCCGACAGACCTTCATAGGAAATATTTTTTTCTTGTTTTGAGGTCCTTAGTTCATATTTTCAGTTTGGTCACTGCTGCTGTTGAAGAAAGATGCCGAGCCTGTCTTAATGCTCAAGGAAATCACTTTGAACAACATTTAATATGAATGTTAATGTTTACATTTAATAAATAAAGTAGTTGGAACAAATAAAATAAGTTTTATTTATATACTATGCCTAAATAATTCATAACAATGAAAATCTTTAGGTGTGAATATCTCCTAAACAAAGCGTTTGCGGACATAGCACCATAGGAAATTTTTTTCTTGTTTCGAGGTCCTTAGTTCAAATTTTCAGTTTGGCTAATTAACCCTGAAACACCCTGTATATATCTCAACACTTTCCTTTCCCAGCAGTTAAGTTTGTATTCGTTGGCTACCGTCAATATTCAAGTCTCAGAACCATACATAACGATAAGATGGCCGCCGCTCTGGCAAAGATAGATGCTGCATCCCCGGTTCTAGGGCCTGAACCTTTTTTGTGGGGATCATTGACTAGTTTCTATTATATTAACATTAATGTTTTACCAAATTTATTTAATTCTACAATAGTTAGGGAAAAATCAAGAAGCGTTCTTATAGGGTTATAGAAAGCGCTGTCTTCTCACTATCGCGTAAATCACATACAAATACATACTAGATTGTATTTGTGTTGAAAACACAATCCCCACCTCTGCTAGCGTTTTGTTTCAAGTTCGAAGTAAAGTTTACAATCATAATTATTTTAATTGGGAGAAAGTCGTAAATTTTATCAGTTTTTTTTTACCTTTCAGTTTTTAGTTTCCCTTACTAATGGTAAGACGGAATATTATGATTATGCCAAATTTTCGAAATTGAGTTTTCACCGGAAATACATGTTTCGAGGTTCCCTATGTAAAAAAAAAAATGTTTCCACCAATAGGTTTCTGAATTTGTGTGTGCAAACGATATATCTCAAAAAAGAAAAATAGCAGGAAGCTTAAAATTTGGTATTCCGTTTTGATATCACCACCATCGTATCTGACACGAAGGTTTCGGTCAAAATCCATCAACTGAAAATGAGACTTTATTGAATATTTTTTGTTCAGTTTTTCTTTGAATACAGCTTCAATCTGAATCAGTTAAAGATTCATTGGAACCGAAGAGCGGAAAAGCACATAAATGAATCAAATTTAGTTACTCCCCACCTAGACCAGACTAGGAAGGGTTTGTTCGATTCATCATTGAAGTAGACCAACAGCTCTACTGTAGAGTACAGTTTACGGACCAATTTACAACCAGTCAGCAACCTTCTACTCTACCTTCTCATTACTCAGCCAGTCTGTCTCTTTATATTTTCTCTCGCTACCTAACTTCTATTTTACTATAAAGTCCTTGCAGTTTATCTATTCATTACACAGTTGTTCAGCATATCATCTAGTTTATTTCTCTAAAATCCATTCCCACTAATTCTCTCCCCCTTTCACTTCCATTTTACTGAGAATCCAAAACTGGTCAAAATCAAAATTGCACAGAAAACAAGGTTATGGTAGTAGTTAGGTTAACACTAAGCTGGATGGAGGAATATCTAGAACATTCCTCTAGGGAGTTTTTTTTTTATCTGGTATTATATCTGTCGTCATGCAAATTTATTTTGTAGTTTCGAAATTCAGTATTCACCGCAAATACGTGTTTTGAGGTTCCGTATGTACAAAACAAAAAACAAATGTTTTCTAGCAATTGGTTTTGTGAATTTGTGTGTGCAAACGAAATATCTCAAAAACGAAAAATGGATACATCTGGTGTTATATCCGTCGTAGCATGCAAATTATGGACCAATTTACAACCAGTAAGCAACTTTGTACTACTTTTTCATTACTCAGCCAGTCTGTCTCTTTATATTTATCTCGCTGCGTAACATCTATTTTACTTTAAAGTCTCTACAGTTTGTTGGTTCTTTTCATTATACAGTGTTTACCATAACGAAAATTTACCATAACCATAACCATATACTAAATACCATAACGAAAATTTACCATAACGAAAATTTACCATAACCATAACCATATACTAAATACCATAACGAAAATTTACCATAACCATATACTAATTACCTTAACGAAAATTTTCCATAACCATATACTAAATACCATAACGGAAATTTACTATAGCCATAACCATATACTAAATAACATAACGAAAATTTACCTTAACCATATACTAAATACCATAACAAAAATTTACCATAACTATAACCATATACTTTTCCATAACCATATACTAAATACCATAACGGAAATTTATTTAACCATAACCATATACTAATTACCTTTTACCATAACGAAAATTTACCATAACCATATACTAATTACCTTAACGAAAATTTTCCATAACCATATACTAAATACCATAACGGAAATTTACCATAACCATAACCATATACTAAATACAATAACAAAAATTTACCATAACCATATACTAAATACCATAACGAAAATTTACCATAACCATATACTAATTACCTTAACGAAAATTTTCCATAACCATATACTAAATACCATAACGGAAATTTACTATAGCCATAACCATATACTAAATAACATAACGAAAATTTACCTTAACCATATACTAAATACCATAACAAAAATTTACCATAACCATATACTAAATACCATAACGAAAATTTACCATAACCATATACTAATTACCTTAACGAAAATTTTCCATAACCATATACTAAATACCATAACGGAAATTTACCATAGCTATAACCATATACTAAATACCATAACAAAAATTTACCATAACCATATACTAAATACCATAACGAAAATTTACATAACATAACCATATACTAATTACCTTAACGAAAATTTTCCATAACCATATACTAAATACCATAACGGAAATTTACTATAGCCATAACCATATACTAAATAACATAACGAAAATTTACCTTAACCATATACTAAATACCATAACAAAAATTTACCATAACTATAACCATATACTAAATACCATAACGAAAATTTACCATAACCATATACTAATTACCTTAACGAAAATTTTCCATAACCATATACTAAATACCATAACGGAAATTTACCATAGCCATAACCATATACTAAATAACATAACGAAAATTGACCATAACCATATACTAAATACCATAACAAAAATGTACCATAACTATAACCATATACTAAATACCATAACGAAAATTTACCATAACCATATACCTAAATACCATAACGAAAATTTGCATGCTACGACAGATATAACACGAGATGTTATCGAACATTGCGGATCCATCCACATATTCAACGAATTTTTTTTTAGTTTGTATATATTTATTAACTTGAATGTATACATAGGACGCAGGTGTATTTATTGGCGAGAAAGTCAGGTTGAATGTTTAGATTTTATCCTGGGATTGATATACATTTTATAAAAATATTTATAAAAGCCAAAACCAAAACCAAACTACGGCGGATAAAATCATAGATGTCAACCAGCATTGCAGGCGCCTCCCAGCGACATATTTAAAGAAATTTGTTGGTACTATTTGATGAGAAAATTGCTAATATCTGTACAGTAGTCCAACTATATAGCAAAGTTTAAGATTACTGCCATTTTTCTATTTTTGAAATATTATGTTCAATATAGACCAATCGCTAAAAACGTTTTTATTTTTCCTGCAAAACAGACCTCAAAGTAGAAGAAAGAAACTTCAAATTTAATACTTCATCCGATTTTAATTTTATTATCACCAACAGCTTTACTCACGTGTTATGTTGTTTTCACTTGAAAATATCGCCAAAGGTTTTCATTAAACTTTGTATGATATATTTTACTTAATGTATTTAGGCCTATTACCTTACAATTGAAAATATTTCCGTGATCATTAAAATTAACTAGTTTTTCTAAGAGAGCAGGAATATTGATCTGTTTCTAAAACGTCTTCTTGTTCAAACACTATTAAGATAAATCCTGTTCATCTTTATAAAATATTAAAAACTCAAGTTTAGCAAATATATTATTATTATTTTTTTTTTTAAAAAAGTTTGTCTATTTGAAGTGTCAAGAATTGTACTAAGAGAAAGGCGAACTCTGAATGATCTATTTTGTCCGTAAGAGCGTTCTCAGTGCACTTCCGGACTCCAAGCAGTGTTGCCTGCTACAAACAACACTGCCCATCACCGGACACTGAGCTGTAGAGGCTCCTAGGAAGAGAAAATCTAAGAAGGGAGAGATTCGAACCAGGGGACCTCCGCGCTGCTAATCCAGCGCGCTACCACTGAACTAATCCCTTCATTCTCCCTTGGCTTGAGACGGAGACCCTAGTTTGTGTACTGTGTTTGTCCTGGTCTGTAAAGAGTATAGTGTATATAGTTTAAATGTATTGTGTACTGTTCTGCCCTAAGTGAATGGAGTACTGAGCTGTGGCAAACCGTGCGGTCGCTACTTCCCAAGTAACTGCATGCAACAGACGTCTCCTTGCGAGCATTTCATATTTCAATATTGTCATTTTTATAGGAGCAACTTTAATATAGGAGTTCAAAACTTAACGGAGCAAAAGCGAATGACGCGTCGTGTGTACCTTTTATTTATTTTATTTCGTTGTCTAGTTAGTAAAAATGTGTTTGGCTTTGTTAATAAAATTAATAAGAAATTGTAAAATTTATCTGGGGAAAGAAGGGGGCGCGAAATCAGAAAAGCCACACACTTTATTAACTTGTTTGTTACTTGTTGGCAACACTGGTTTATAACCTCTTATTAAGTGGAATGAATATTTTATTTATATAGTATATTACGTTTATATGACAGTGTAAAGCAGGGAGTGAAGAGAAAAAAAAAAGTAATAGATAAGCAAAACGAAGGTGATAACATATAGACTTGTCTATGACAGCACATACTATTGCTAGCTGAGATACTAAACGTGTATAGAGGAATTACAATTAGTTGAAGTGAAAGAAAGTGGATCGAGTTGTACGTGTAGTGTAGTGTTTTTATTAGCGTATTCATATTCAGTGTTGTACACCATTGTCAACATAAATGCAGTGGAAATATCAAATGGCAAAGTACGTAGTAATTTAGTATTAAAATAAATAATGCCCTTGCTTAAGTTAAGTTAACCGCTTTTATGCTAAACCACGATTAAAACCAATATTCTGGTGTGAAAGCCTCTTATCTTATTATAATTTTGATATATCTTTATTAACTTAGTTTTTATCTGTGCAGTGAGCATTCCAAGTTTAAAGAAAATCCATTGTAGTTTTCAAGTAAATTCCCTCCAAAAAAACTCGAAACATATTCGGTATACAGTGCACTTCCGGTTATCCGTTTTCTTCAAATTTGGAATTCTATTAATGATGTATAATAATTTCTATAGAGATGGTTAAAAACCATACATTATGCTGAAGTGGTGCTTTAGAGGAAAGCATTAACGCTACTTTTCTGAATATACCCTTCTAGGAAGTTGTTTCAAAAAAAAGTTATAGATATTTGTATATGTAGGTTGTATTTATTATTATTATTATTATTATTATTATTATTATTATTATTATTATTATTATTATTATTATTATTATTATTATTCAAAAGAGAAGAGAGCTAAACTTTGTGCTATCCAAAGCCTCCATGAGCCCATATAGCTGCCTAAAAGAATAACAACTATCGGGTCTGGAACAAAAGTCCGGGCGCGGGTTTCACTCACCTAAGTTTTACTACAGTCCGAACAAATTAGACCCTACTTAAAAGGCCTAAGCTCTTCCATCGACATCCTGTTCCGGCCAAAGTTCCAAAACCTAATTTCCTCACAGCCCAAACAATCCGTCATGAGATATATGGGTGTGTGTTTCCTCCTCCGTCTCACAAAATCTACAAAAGGGAATTGGCATGAACCCCATTTGTATAGAGATGTCTCCTTAAGCCACAATGCCCAGTGAGGAAACCAAACCAGATGCCTGAGGGAGGTCCGTGAAAGACATAGCATCCTCTCACGAAAAGCTCTGCCTGGACCCCAATGATCATCTTAGACTGCCGGCAACTTACTGTGCTCATCCATAGGGATCAGTATTTTTTTTTTTTTAAACCAACGCCCGCTTATAGCCTTTTGGACATTCTTCGGCGAGCAGCCCAGTATAGCGTTGCTTGCCTCAAACAACTATCTGAAGATGTGAGCGGGACGTCCGCAAGTACGGGGCAGAGAACTAAGTGCTCCTCGGTCATTTCAAGGTTTAGGTGGCTTAACGGACAGAGAGTGGAGGCAGCGACTCCTATCCTGTGCAGATGTTTCTGCAGGTACCCATGGCCTGTGATCATGTGGAAGGCAGGCAGCTACTTCTACCGCTCTTGGCAAATGGGCAGGGATTCTATCAAATTGTAGCAACTCCCAGCTCTTACCAGATGCATGTTCATCAAAAATTTCTGCCCATCGCTTGTTCACGTTCAATGTAATGAGGTTCTTGGCAGATGAGAACTCCAGAGGCTGGGATGGAGGGACCATCTGCATCCCTTCAAAAGGGATGATGCTGTGAAGCTGTCCAAGACTGGAAGCTTGAAAAACATGTGTCAAAAGACCCACCAACAGCAGGCTCGGGATGTCTTTCAAAGTCGGGGAGTGAGGCGCCCAATTTGGCAAGCCTGTCCACCTTCTCATTTCCAAAAATCTTCATATGTCCTTGTACCCAGACTAGAAGCACATCCTTTGGGATCTCTTCTCTTCCAGGCTTTTAGAACACGCCAGTACCAACCTGGAAACACATGAACTCAGCGTCTTCATCGCAGCCTAACAATCCGAGACAATACAAACATCTTTCAAATTAGTGTTGCGCACCCTCTAATCCAAAATAAAACAAAGAATAGCATAAAACCTTAGCCTGGAAAACAGTGGTCCATTCACCAAGAGGCATTGCCAAAATGAAAATGTTTCAAATAAAAGTTATAGGTATCACAGATATTTCCCGTGATAGCCTGCTTCTTTTTGTGGTCATCGACCGGTTTCAGGCGTTTGTTCACCCACCATCAGGAAGTGTATAAACTAAATTTGCTCTGTGCAAATCTATGTTATCACAATGTTAGACAAACACCTTCCTGATGATGAGCGAACGTCCCCGAAACCGGTCGTTGACCACAAAAAGAAGCAGGCTATCACGGAAAATATCTGTGATGCTTTCCAACTCTGCGGAACCAAACCAATCACAACAAAAGTTATAGGTATTTATGTTTGTATGTAGATAAGCATAAGAACTTAAAAGAAAATCGTTGAAGCAGTTTCCAAGAAAAATGCGGAAAAACTAAAGTTAAAAAAACGTTGAGTAAATCGTATTTTCGATTGATGAATTTTTGCCCAAACATTCGTGTTATACGTAGATGCGGTAAATAGTACCTCTTATACGGAATACCAAGTTTCTTCCTGCAAATTTTTTTTTTTTGAGTTATTTTGTTTAAAACACACACACACACACACACACCTTAAATTTTCTAAAAACCACTTTTTTTTTTTTTGGATTCAGGGGACCTCAAAAAAGTGTATTTCCGGTGAATACTTGATATCGGAAATCTGGCATGATCATAATATTTTCTCTTAATAAAAGGCAAAATCCATTCGTTATTTCCGGTTCATTGATTTTGTTCAAAACCGTATTGTCGGTTCCCCCTGCTACCACTTAAGGCGCGTTCTCACGTGTCAACTTTAGTTGAACGATTTTAGTTGATCAACTAAAGTTGAATGAAAAACCTAGTGAGAACCTTCGTTTCAATTAAAGTTGATCAACTTTTTAGTGGATCAAGAAAAGTTTGACTGGTTCAAACTTTATCGTTCAAGTATGACGTATCATTCAAGTTGAACCCGCCATGTTTCAAGTATTGAAACGTGTGAACCTGCCGCCTCACAGTTTGCTTTCAACTCGAAACAAAGTATAGTGTTCCGTGTTGTGTTTATAATCACAAAATGAGTTTCAAGTGGTCGGAAAGCGTGATGTTAAAATTTTTAGAACTTTATAAGAAGAACGATTGTCTTTGGAAATATCGCTTAGATAATTATAAAAATAGAGATGCGCGGGAAAATGCTTTGAGATGTATACTCAAAGAAATGGAAATTTCTGGTTTAACCATTTCTGATGTAAAGAACAAAATTAAGACAATCAGAACTATATATAAAAAGGATTTTTATATCCTTCACTATCCTCTAACGCTAATTCCCTTAGCAATGTATCAGAAGCTCCCAATCTGTTTCTTCTCAATATCCACTTTCTCACCCAAAAACGACGCTTTCGACGATTGCTATTTGATATAATTGTTCGCAGTTCTTCTTGTAACATAACTGTAATAGCATGCACTACTTCGCGCACCGCTACCTTCAAAGCCATTGTTAAATTGAAAGCCTTGGAACCATTGATTTCAACTGAAAGATGCGTCTAGAAGTATTCTGGGGTAGGTATATCTCTGGTTAACCCATATGAGAATGGTTCATGTAGTTATGCTAGGCTTACAATTGAACTGCCATATGAGCGCTTGATCGATTTCAGTTGAAACGTGTGAACCAAAACTGATTCAAGTCGCATTCAACTTTTGTTGATCAACTAAAATCGTTCAACTAAAGTTGACACGTGAGAACGCGGCTTTAAACTAAATAGCAAGTTTGAACTTTCTACGATTTTCTGAACCTTTAAAAAAAGTGAAAAATTTCGATATCGAAAATTTGACACAATCCTGTTAGACTGTGTTAACATTCTATAATACACATTTCTTAATATTTTATTTTTATAATAATAAACGTAGTAGAAATTAGGTTGAGATTAGTACTTATAGATAATGTCCATTCTTAAAGTTTAACCCCTCTTCATATTATGTTTTTTAAAAGCATGATTCAACATAAAAGCCACGTGTTTCCCTATTTAACATTGTTTATTTTTATCATTTCTTTATCTAATTTTAAATTAAATTCTATCAGTTTGACGATTATGAATGACTTTCTTTTTTTTTTTTTCATTCATTCATTAATAAAAACATAAATTAAATTTATTGAATTAAGTTTCTAACTAGTTTTTATTACACATGTTGTTGACAACCTAATAATCAACTGTTCAGCCATTCATATGGTAATTATTGTGCTCTTTACCAAAATAATAATAATTACAAACTTGTTGTGGTGGTTGGTTCCGCAGAGCTGAAAAGCATCAGAGACATTTTCCGTGGTAGCCTGCTTCATTTTGTGGTCATCGACCGGTTTCGGGCATTCGCCCATCTTCAGGATGCGTTTTTCAGACAGTGTGACAACACAGACTTGCACAGAGCAAGTGTGAAGAAACTAAGTTGCTCTATGCAAGTCTGTGTTGTCACACTGTCTGAAAAACGCATCCTGAAGATGGGCGAATGCCCGAAACCGGTCGATGACCACAAAATGAAGCAAGGCTACCACAGAAAATGTCTCTAATTACAAACTTGTTAATTTTTATTTTATTTTATTTTAAATGGTTTATTGAATATTTACAACTACATAAATAAAGTATGAACAATGACGTGATGACGGTCATGAATGGTAGTTATCCAGTGACAATTACCATTAGTTTACCCAGAAGGTCGCGGGGCCAACGACGTTTCAATCGCTTTGCAGGATTGCCTGGAAGTGTGGTGGAGGAGAGGGTTTAGGCGAGAGGATTGGGACGAAGGGGGGAGTCTGCTATAGAATTTCTTGTACCGGAGCTTTGCTATATCGTGGACAAAAGAAGGAATCTTCAGATCAGTGGGGATTGTATGGTTGGAAACATAATAAGAAGCATCGACTATGCGTCGAAGTATTTTGGACTGCAGGGTTTGTAGTCTGTTGAGTTTGTATGTTTTGTGGTTCCGTAGAGTTCTAGTCCCATACATCCAGATGGGTGCGAGTGGTGAAGTTTAGAGTTGTCATTTATTCTGAAGAGTGAGTTTGGAACACTTGTCAAGAAGTCTAGCAAGTAGTCTGAAGCGGTTGTTGAGGCAAGTCCGTTTAAGTCTGGTGTGTGGGTTCCAGGCTAGTTGCTTGTCTAGGAACATACCAAGATAACGAACGTGGTTTGCCGGAGGGATAGGAGTGCTGAATAGGAAAACTGGAGGAAAGAACTTTTTTGTTTAAGGTGAACCACAATATAATGGGATTTGTTAGGGTTGATGTTTATTCTGGATTTTGTTAACCAGGACTCCGAGTGCTTGGAGATGGGCTTGAAGAGAACGTTGAGCGAATTAATTTTTATTACACATACTACTTATTCATATATTCAAACTGTGACTCAATACTTATTCTTTATCATCAGAGAGCTATTTTTCATGATAGCTAGGCTTCTTTTTGTGGTCATCGCCTGGTTTCGGGGCGTTCGCCCAGCATCAGGATGTTTTTGTCAAAAACAATGTGATAACATATACTTGCACAGAGCAAATTCAATTTATACACTGATCCAGGGGTGGGGGGAGGCCTAAAACTTGTATTTCCGGTTAAAACTCAATTTCGGAAATTTAATACGATCGTATACTTCCTGTTTTACTAGGAATAACAGAAAGTAAAAAATCTGGTGTGTTATGTTGAAAATCATTTACATGCGGTATAGATTATAATTATTAAACAATATTTAATGAGATAAACTAAAATAAAAATCTGGTGGGAAACACTCACAAGACTTTGACTAACTCCAGTTTTCAAAATTGTAATTGATAAACTTTATAGTGAGTGACATGATGATAAAGACGTTTCGTTTGTAGTTAATATTACAAAGAAAAAAAAAAAACATTGCACCAATTTTCGTGGAAATAGCGAAAAACTAAAAATTTAAAATCGATAAAGAATCAGTATCGGAGTGAAGGATTATTTATTATACACGAAACCTCGCGTCTTATTTCCTTATGTATCAATTAAATAAGATATCAATTTTGAGCTTCCCACACTAAGCGACCAAAATGAAAATATGGTTTATTGTGCCCACTTTTACTGATTTGGGTTCTAAGATGACATTTCAACAACCCCCTTCCATAAGAAATTTTAAAAGCTTGAGAAGATTTTTGGTAAAGGTCCGATCGAGAAGCAATTTTTTGGCCCATCGTGTGAACAGCTGCAACCAAAATTGATTAAAAACATTTGATTGTTTTTATCCAGAAATCCTTTCAAATTTTGTTTTAATAAAAAAATAATTTTGGTACAAACTAAATTGTTAAAAAAAAAAAAATCTGGTGTGTAACATTTGCACAACTTTCTCTTACTTCCGCTTTTCAAAATTGTAATTGAGAAACTATTGAGTTAGTTATACAAAATTTAATGAAAAATCTTCCGGTGTTTTTATGGAGAAAATCATAAAAATTGAAAAAAAAAGAAACTGTTCAGTAAAAGCGCACTTCCGGTTTATTAATTTTCTTGAAACTCGGAATTTTGGCCAATTTATTTCTGATTAATTTTGTCAACATGGTGTGAATTCTATATATCATCAATTAAGATAGCACTTTAGAGGCAAACATAACCCTCTCCTTCCTCCAAAAGTCCGCTTAAATGAGAAATGTTTCAAATAAAAGTTGTAGCTCTTTATATGTGTAGTTCACATATTTCAGTTTAAAAAAAATCGTTAGAGCCGTTTTAGAAAAATCGCAGAACATTGAAAAACAAAAATACTTTTCAGTAAAAACGCACTTCCGGTCATCTGATTTCCTTCAAACTCGAAATTTCAACAACATATTTTATTCTTACTAATATTATTTAGATAATAGAATCGTGTAATAAAAATAAAGATGGATAAAGATAGTGAGATTCAGTCTTTAAAAAATATATATATGTATATATTTTTTGGCCAGCGTTTCGTCGAATATATTGTCTTTATCCAGGCATAAAAATAAGAATGTTAAAACTTCAAAACATTACAACTTTACAAATTATATTTTTGAGAAATAAATAGGTTGGGAACACTGCAACACCACAGAGAATAGTCTATTGTGTAATGAACTGTACACTTTAGAGGACATGCCTCCCCCAAAAGTGCCCTTAATTGCATTTTTTCCCCCGGAGAAATGATTTAAATAAAAATTGTAAATCTTTGTAGATAAACCAGTAGATAAACCAAGTTTAAAGGAAATCGTTGAAACCATTTTGAGAAAATTGCAAAAAAAAAAGTGAAAAAAAACCATACAGTAAAGTGGTACTTCCGGTAGAGGAATTTTGTCAGATAACGTACTATCCATTCCTATGGTGATATCCAAACAGAATATCAAGTTTGAACTTTCTACAATTATTCAATATCATCGATATTTCCTATGAAAACTCGATATCGAAAATTTGACACGATTTACAGTACTTCCTCTTACTAGGAAGAAGTAAGAGGAAGTAAATATATGTTGTTCCTATCCAATTACTATGTTTTTTTTTTTTTTTGTTTTAAATTCGAGATATTATCTAGGCCTCTTTAGCTTTTAGCGAAATATTTTTCTAATCTCTTATTGATGTTGAAAGAGAAATTATCGCGATCATATATATATCATATTCGATCATTCCATATATGTTTTGAAGACGCTCTGGTGTCTTGATAGTTTTTTTATTTTATTTTTTTGAAGTGTGGAAATCTTTGTGTGTATGTATGTTGTGTGTGTTTGAATACCATACAATTCAAAAAATAGTGAAAAAATTCGAGAATTTTATACTTCAAAATTTCGTTAATTAGAGATTTCCTGTTTTTATTGCTGACCAAACAAACACACAGACAAAAGAAACGCATAAACATGACTCAACTTCGAAAATTTGATATTTCTTTTTACTAAGAGTAAAGAGGAAGTAATGAGTATATATAGCTTTTGATAACAGTCTGTTAATATTTCTTGGTAATTACAAGAAATGTTTGTTAACTGTTTACTACTGAAATTGTTTCTCAGTTTTTATATTTCTACAATTTAAAACAGCCTTAAATAACCGTAAACAGCCTTAAACAGCCGTAAATATTTTTAAACAACCTTGTAATAGTTTTCTTTAAAATGTAATAAATTTAAATATTACATTTTTCCTGACTAAATACCTGTTATGATTGAGACGTGTACATGGGCGGTTATACTAAGTGGGCTGTAATTTTAAAAATGTATAACTGTCATATTATAAATTTTGAACAGAACTTTAATGGGTCTTTTCTTTGTCAATATTAATTAGAATATTAAAAATATTTGTGTTCCATAGAAATTTCACACAGTCTTATCAAAAAATATTTATGTGACTCACACAGATAATATGGTTTTCCTTCAAATCACGCTTCGAGGTGACATTTTTGGTTTTGTTGCTGTAACATTTGTCTTTTATGAAACAGCCTGCAGAAGGTAACTAACAACAACCTAGCTTTCCAAGAATCCCACTTCTGGATTAAAAAAATTAATTACAGTATGTTTACAGTTTTGTGAATAACATTTTTCTGTTCATCAAAAGTGAAATTAGTAGCGATCAAAATCGGTGCTGCTGTAGTGTACGCTCTACAAACAAACCCTAAAATATATGCTCTACTCTATAAGTGTACCGTTACTAGAGTAGGCATTCAGTAATCTCTTTTCCGGGGGGCTCTCGCCATCCGTACCACCCGTGGACCCCCACCTCTCAAAAAAAAACCCTTAACCGGCCAAACTCGAAAATAAGTGGATAAACTGTTCTATTTTCGCGCGCTTACCGTCAAGAGGGACGACCATAAGTGAAGTTCAACCGTGATAATAAATTGAAAATGTGGGTGGATCCGGCAATGCTGGATAACATCTGGTATTTTATTCGTCGTAGCATGCATATTGGTTTTGTTCCTGACAGGTTTCGGATTTTTATCCGAGCAAATTCACCAAGTTCGTGTAGAGAGTTCACACCAACGCAATGTTTCTGATACATTCACCCACACTTGTTGGTTGTATATATGTGGGCATATATACAACCAACATGTGAAAGTGTAATACAAACATTACGTTAAAGTGAACTCTCTACACGAACTTGGTGAATTTGTTCTGACGATGGATGAAAATCGAAATCGGCCAGGAACAAAACCAATATGCATACTGCGACGGATAAAATACCGGATGTATAATAAATGTTATGAAAATAATAATTTTAATTTTTGTGGATAGTACATTCTAAACCAGAATCATGAAGGTAGATTGCATAATGTACGAGAATCATGACGGTAGAGCGCACACTATACCAGAATCATGACGGTAGAGTGCATACTATAACAGCACCGATCAGTCTTTTTGAAAGAGTGAAGTAGCTAAAATTGAAACACTGGGATTTGCAGGAGAAATTTACTCATCATCGTATGAAAACGCAAAAGCCACTGGATCAATCTTAAAGTGATGAAAGTGTGAGAAACAAAAGGTAGAAGTAAGGCGGCAGTCTTTTTTGAATAAATTAATAAGTGAACCGTCTAAATACATAATGGAAGCTTAAAATGGATCTAGACGCAGCTTTTATGCAAGAAACACACTCCGGGATTGGAAAAATGACAGCACTTGCATTGGAAACCATTCTTCTATGCCTGTTTGTTAACCTTACCAGATACGGCGCCACACTATACGGATTGTTCTCGTGCCGCTTGAATGGAACAATAATGTTGTCATAGATGTACACACAGTTTTGGCAGTTCACTTTTCTGCATCAGTCGATACAAAGAACACTAGTTTTGACTGGGAAGTTAAAGCCTCGTGAAAATTGAAACAGAAACGATCTGACTTTAGATACGAGTGTGACTCTTTATCGATTCATAGCCACCATATTCTCATCATAGAAACCCCGAAGATTAGTAAACACTTGATGGTAAAGGGAAGCCATACAGCTGTATTTAAGTTCTAAGTCATTGCGGCCTTGGAAGTTAATTCCAAAAATCGTGGAATTAGCCAAGCCCTTAATGCAAAATGGGTAGCAGAGGAAAGGTTTGCACCTCCAGCACCATAAAAGGGCATGATTATTTAATCGGCACCCTGCATCACATTGATGTGTAGCATAGGAAGGTGAGTTGAAATAATCTGCAGCTTACGATATGTTTGGCTTTACCAGATGTTGCCACGGATAGTAACTACGCTTCAATTAATTAGCAGAGTATTAATAATAATAATAATAATGATTACATTATTAATCATGACATCGGCGGAAGTAGTATTTTAATCCATCGCAATGATCATATTAACAAATTGGCGAGTGTTATCGCCAAAATTTATATGCCACTCTGCCAAGAGGCTGGCATTATTAAAAAAAAAAAAAAATTCTTTTTGATTTTTTTGCGCCATATTGCGTTCACATTTTCTTTACGTTGCATATCATTAAAAAAATCGAAATTAATTTCATTTTTTTTGTCCGTCTGTCTGTCTATGCCAAAATTAAACAAAAGCGATTTCTGTTAGAGGAAATATTTGCGATCGTGTCAAATTTTTTATATCGAATTTTCATCGCAAAAATTCGTTTTGAGGTCCCCTCAATCCCCACCCCCCACCCATAAAAAAAAAAATTATCTTAGCAAATATAGGAAAAACACAAAATCGCAGAAAGTTTAAACTTATTCCGATTGGGTGTCACCCATGGGATCCGGTCAGGAAGTTTTATCTGACAAAATTACTCAATCGGAAGTATCACTTTAGTAGTAAGATATTGTAATCGTGCCAAATTTTCGATATCGAGTTTTCATCGGAAATATCCGTTTTGAGGTCCCCTGAGTCCAAAAAAGTGGTTTTTAGCAAATGGTCTGTGTGTGTGTGTGTACGTGCCTGTCTGTCTGTGTGTGTGTATGTGAACAGCATAGCTCAAAAACGAAAAACCGCATAAAGTTAAAACTTGATATTCCGTTTGAGTATCACCATGGGATCTGACTGTACGTTATCTGTCAAAATTCCTCAACCGGAAGTACTACTTAACTAGTTGTTTTTTGTTTTTTTTTACTTTTTTGCGTTTTTCTCAAAAATGGCTCCGACGATTTTCTTTAGAAACTTCTTAAATAAACTAACCAAAGATTTTTCTTATATATATCATCCAAAGAAAATTAATTAGAAATAAATAGATTGCCAAAATTCCGAGTTTCAAAGAAAATTAATTAACCGGAAGTGCGCTTTTACTGGACACGTTTTCTCAGTTTTCGATGAATTTCATTAAATTTGGTACACTAGTTTTTTTTTTTTTCAGTTGAACGCCATTTTTCTGATAAATATCTTTAACGAATTCGCCTTAAACTACACACACTAACTACCACATTTATTTGTAGCATTATAGATTTGGAATCTACAAAAGGAAGATTGATTTCCAAGGGAATTGTTTGGGACTTCAATCTTCCCTGTAAGGCAGCGGTCGCCAAATTGTTAACGAACTAGGAATTCTTTGGTAACGTCAGTCAAATTTCCCGTCTTCCCACTGATGTGAAGTTATCCACTACTAAAAGTTATGGCCTTTTCCGGAATGTTATGTTTATCAGTAAAGCCTGTGGCTGCTCCGACAAACTGAGTGGAGACGTTTTGGGTTCAGGTAATAGAAAAAAAAGGCAAAGCTCCGGTCCTCAACAAGTTTATTTTCAAAACACAGACAAAAAAAAAATCTGTACAAAGCACAAACAAGTAAAAGTATACAAATTCAGCTATTATTATTATTCGAAAGGAAAGCCTTATCGAACTGACATCCGACGACACCCTCAAAATTAAATTTAATTCAGGCATAACAAGAGCTCACTTTTGGTATACTGTCAAAAATGAGTATCCACTATTAAGTCAAAAAGCTATTAAAATATTATTGCCATTCACAATAAAATATTTGTGCGAAAAAACATTCTCGGCAGTTGTGGCAATTAAAAATTATTACCGTTGTCGGCTTGAACTGCAAGCTAGCCTTTCGTGTTGATGTTAGTACAATGGACCCTAGAATCGAAGAATTTTTATCTAAGAAGCAGCAGCAACATGTTTCACACTGATTGTATAATGAATATTATTCCTTTTATTGCAATATTATTAAGTAAACTTTAATTAATCATTATCATCATTTGACTTTTCTTTCTCATCTTTGTTTGCCATGTTAAACAAAAATTCCATTGTTAGCATACACAGTGAATTCAAATACATTTGAAAACTTGCCACCGTGTATAACTTTTTAATTAGTAGAATTTTTAAAAATTCCTGAAACACGTCAACTTTGTTTTGGAAGGGAAAATTTTAACAGTAAAGAAACTCTAATCAGTTGGGAAACTTTCCCCTCCTCCCAAAAAAATGGGGTAGTGGTCCGCGAGATTTAAATATTTTCTGCTTGCTGGTCCGTGAGGATCAAAAGATTGGCGACTGCTGCTCTAAGGAACCATTTTCAGTAGATCTTTCCCTGTAAAAGCCTGGTCCATTTTGTAGCAATTGATTTGGTTTCGGATGTTCATCCATCTTCAGGATGTCTTGATATATACTTAATGATTTTTTTGCTTATACTGTTTATCAAGTTATCCATCCCAGTGGATGGAAGAACACCCGAAACCGTTTGATGGCCACAAAATGAAGCAAATTATATGTGAAAAAAAGATCGCCACCCTAATATAA